>JABUIW010000011.1:1295071-1305408 GCA_013363375.1 Menidia beryllina | reverse complement strand
TATACTATACTATACTATACTATACTATACTATACTATACTATACTACATTTTGTAACTACTGACGATAAAAAAGTGTATAGCAGTCTAGTAGTGTAAATCTACACCATGCGTATATTTTTTTATGCCCTGCAAAAATCTCCACGTATAAATGGGTTAAGAAACTTTTTAAAATTGAATGGCGAAACTGTTAAATTCGTAAAAGATCATAGTTTCATGGTTAAAATGGAAACGGTCCATATATAAAACTGATGTAAAACTTAGTCAATACCAAAGAACATTTCTCCTCCTAGAGTTGGATTAGCAAATCATGTCGTGCATTTACTAATTACTGATAACAAATATATAGTCACCCATATGTTTAACCGTATAAAACCTAAGGACTTTAGTTTTTGATTAAGATTTATACTTATGGAACGTGAGGCCCAGGCCTCTCTCCACTGGCCCACTGCAGTTAGAACACTTGTAGACACTGCAGCGAAGCCACTTCCTCTTAGTTCTGTTGAGGCAGGTGTGACAGCTGGAGATCCAGCCAGCCAGGTCGTGAGCCATGCTGCCCCAGTAAAAGTGCTTTGCAATTTGTCGCTGGCAGATTCCCTGGCCATAGTGGCCCTGGTTGTCATGGAACTGCTGTAGGATGGAGTTAACCTGGAATCAACAAAGAAATCAACAAAGAGCAATGAATTCAGAATGCAACAACTTTCTAATGGGCTTTTATTCAATTCAATTCAATTCAATTTTATTTATATAGCGCCATATCACAACAACAGTTGTCTCACAGCGCTTTCCAAACAGGGCAGGTCAGACCCTACTCTGAAGTTAATTACAGAAACCCAACAATTCCCACCATGAGAAAGCACTAGGCAACACATGCAAGGAAAAACTTCCTTTTAACAGGCAGAAAACCTCGAGCAGAACCATGGCTCAGGGTGGGCGGCCATCTGCCTCAGCTTTTATAGTGCTCTTTTTTGATTTAATGAATATAATGAAGTTGAGGGGAGCTACCTCTTCTTTACTGCGTGGAACTCTGAGAGGAGGAGTGACTCGAGTGTACATCAGTACTCCTTCTGAAACACAAAAGAATGCTATGGCTTTTATCACACATAATTTTCTTCTTTTAGTGATGAAAGTGTTCATTTAAATTGACTGGTGGTTAAGTATACCACTTGTTCCCCTCACCTATTAAGGCAAATCGCTTGGCCATTCTTTTTAAGGCATTTCTTTTTCTCTTGTCTTGCATAGGTAACACCCTGGTGCTCAGGTACCTGCAACATACAAGAAACATTGAAAGGATCATGTATCAAAGTGTGTATCAACTTGTCCAAGTTGTAATACTTTGACAAGTTGGAAATTAAACAAGCGGCATGGCAAAAGATGCCATGCCGGCAACATGGAGCAGGTACAACCAAAACGGAAAAGGTAAAAAAACTAAAGACATTAAAAAGAAAGCTGAATCCTATGCAAACACAGAATAGGAAAATTACAACAAATGAAAGAAGAGAAAAAGTCTTACAAAACTGCGACTATTGGAGTAAACTAAAGGCAAATGTTGGAGCAAATTATGACACTAGGATAATAAGCAGATGTGGTTCTCTGTTGAAATTAATTTTGTTTTGAACGGGAATTAAATACAGTTTAAAAAAACAGCTTATGCAGATTTATTTTGCATGTAGTTGAACATAGAGCAAAGACTTTTCTATAACCCTCAAAAGCCAGATGTCAGAGTGTTTTGTGGATTTTCTAAACCAGTGCAAAGAGTCAAAGCAAATTTCAAATGAAAGTTGCTTTGAATTTAATGTTATAGGTTAGTCATACCTGGCAATATGGCTGTATGTAATGAAGCTCTTCCCAACAAGAGTCTCCCTTTGGTCCTTTCTCATAAACTTGGAAGCTCTGAGGTCTGGATCAGGACCAGGGAGACAATATTGGTGTTCCTGCAGCCCCACAGTTGTTTCAGAATGATAAAAGGGGTCTGTGCTTCTTGTTGCTGCATTTGCTGCAGCTATTGAAAGGACATCTTCCAGTGACTCAGGATGAAGGAAGTCCTCATCTGAAAGGACATGCACCTAAAAAAAATCAAAATAAGTCCAGATCATATCAGAGGTCTGACTTCTATAATTTCTCTGCCATGAAAATGCACAATACTCATTCAGTTACAAGGTTTTACAAGTACATCTTGCTGCAGACTGTACGAAGCCAAGTCGGCCATTTTGATTACATCACCAATAGGAAGATCCCAGGCAAGAAAATCATAATTGCTTCATGGCAATATAGACATTAATTTAAGAATGGTGAAATCCCTCTTGCAAACACTGAATTAATCTCTATATTTAATCTTATGTTGAAATATTCTATGTAAAATAAGTTTGTAAAATAAGTCCAAACTAGTTTAACCAAATAATATTTATTTCTCACAATTATGAAGGGTGGAGGGTTAGGGTTAGGGTTAGGATTAGGGTCAGGGTATAGGTTAGGAAATCGTTTGTCTTCCGATTTCGTATAGACAGTAAAGTTAAGATTCCACCTGAGAAAGCTGCTAGTCATATGACCTAATCAAAATGGCCGACTTCGATGTGAGAGGAGTTGGATATCCAACCGAGGTGTCCTACAGACAGCAGCCAAAGGCTACTCAGGTTTTATGCATAAGGAAAAAAAAAACAAGAAACATGTTCACCCCATGATTCAAAGTCTTGGAACCATTAGAAGAAAAACATGTTGTCTGATGAGATGAAGTCAGGTAGAGAAAGATGCCCCACTCTAAGTGTACCTGGAGCCCTGTCCTATAAAATAAAAACCATACAGATTGAGATTGTCGAATATATAGTGGTGGATATACGGGATAAGATTTTTTATAGAAAGAAAAAAAAAACCTCATCTTTAGCTACATCCCTTGCCGGGTACAGATCCTGCTCTATTTCTGTAGGCATATCCCTTAGAAAGCTTAATTACTAATTAA
Organism: Menidia beryllina; assembly: GCA_013363375.1. Taxonomy (NCBI): domain Eukaryota; kingdom Metazoa; phylum Chordata; class Actinopteri; order Atheriniformes; family Atherinopsidae; genus Menidia; species Menidia beryllina. Next base: position 1,302,453 of record JABUIW010000011.1, on the reverse strand, counting down.
GAGAAATATGCAGTTTAGTTAATAAAATACTATACCATGTGACTGAATGACTGGGCAGAGAGAGGTGGTGTAAATTGCCAACAGAAGGATCCCAGTAAGAAGGAAAGGTTCAATTAATATCTGTTCCTTCTGAAATGTCAGTGAGGAAACTTGGGTTGAGTTAAATACTTGTTTTTTATTGTAGACATCACTTGTTTATGTACACAAAAATAATTTGTCATACTTTCACATGTTGCTAGATCAATATTAATTTTTTCATTAAATGTTGTATCTATTCAGTGCCAAATGACCACAAATACTATTTTAGATATATCTGGAATCTATATAGAATCCATTCAAAGCGTATTAGAATATAAATGAATGGTAATAGAACATGTGTCTATTCAATATTGTATCATAATCAATAAGTAAACAGGTAATAGTTGATGATAGGTAATAAGTGATACAGTCGCTGTCAGCCTTAATTTAAAAGGAAATAAAGTCCAATAGGCAGCAGTATATTTATATAGAACATCTGGATGACAAGATTGTAGAGAAAGCCTGCCATCACCTGGATCTTTGTGTTGTATTGTAGCCTCTGTACCCAGACATAGATGACAACAATAACTGGAAAGAAGTAGTACAATTTGGAAACGTCTGTGCATGGAGTAAAATATTGAAGAAATAGAGCAGGGACTATACTAATGGTCTGTTTAATGGTCTGTTTAATAAGGTTTGAGTCATGTTGTATGCCCCCAGTAAAATGTAAAGTACACAATAAGAATTTGAACAATTAAACTCACGACTGAGTAAGATTCTGTGTGATTAAAAACTAAGTCTATATCTGGCGCATGTGTCTGTGGTACCTCATTCCCCAGTACTGTCTCCGATAGCAGGGTTGGAACAGCATCTGATAATAGTATTTGCTGGCCGTCTTCCGTTAGAGTGAAGCAGGATGTGTCAAAGTGTCGGGAACAGATGAAGGAGTTTGTGCGCAGCGAGCCTTCGTCCCTCTGAGCCACTGCCAACCACCGCTGCCGCTGCTCAGCTTTTTTTGGAAACCTGAAAAAGGAAGGGAGATCAGTTAATTACGAGCCAAGCTGATCTCTAAGACAAAGCTGGACAAATAGTCCATAAGCAGCTTTCTGAAGGCTTCCTTCTTTATTCTTCCTCTAAGACTCGTTGATCCCATGCTATTTATTTTAGTTTTTACTGTTTGGAAAAATGGCAAATTATTGCTAGCCATTTTCTTGACATAACATTTTATAACAAATGGCGGCGGTATGACATCACCTATTGTCATCCTGCTTTGTTATTATTCTGTGATAAACATCAATTGCATTACCCTCTAAATCCAATATAGCAACAATTCTGCAAAGTATATGTACTGGCAATCATACTTGGATCACAACATAATCTTTTATAACAAAATGTTTTGTTCTATAGGATATTATTTCATTATGGCAATCATATCTCACCTGTGAAAGGTGAGATCAGGGTTTGCAAAACTGGAGGCATCGCAGCCATAAACCAAACAGCACTGAACAGGGGCTTCTTGGTGTGGAGCTTGAAGTCGACTTTGACAAACGGAACATGCTTTGATCCAATTCTTCACAGCTTCCGTCACTCCAACCCAGTAGTACATCAGCTGGACAGACAGAAAAGAAGAAAAAGATCTGCTTTTAAAACTATCCTGTCACAGCAACACTTTTATCAGGTAACTTTAATTTCAAGTGTTGCATTTTACACTAACCATTATCTCTTTTACTGTACGCATTCGGCCAGCGTGGTTATTGTTGTCATGGTAGCGTGTCAGAATCTCCTTAACTTCATCATCACTCCTGACAACACGGAGGAGGCGACCTCGGTACGTCCGCCACAGACAGCCATCTTGATTGAACCAGTTGACAATTTTAGTGAAACAGCTTTGGATTTATTTGTGTGATCTGTATTTTCTCACATGCACCTTACATTTGATGTCTTTTAGCTTCACAGCAAAAAAACAAACAAAAAACTCCAAAGAAAGTTGAAAAGCTATTTATATTTTTTGGGGCACACACTGTTAAATAATCTACCTTTTGCAAAAGACAAATTATTCAGAAATGCTTTTGATTAATTTCTTAGTTGACTTGTGAGTTACGCTGAACTTTTTCAGAGGGATACATTTCCAGCCATCTATCCATAGCAAAGCCTTCAATATGTGCCACATGAAGTAGTTCAGTGAAAATGTTAAGTTTTTTAAAAAGACAAAATATACGGTCATGAGCAGAAGTATGCAAAAAAGGCCCTTTGCTGTTATTCTAACATTACAAACTGAGTTATATCGATCTGATGTCTGGCCATTTTTTTTTAGCAATTTCTGAATCTTAAATGGAAAATATCGTTGTTTTCAAATTGCTATAAAACTGCGGGGAGGAATTCATGACTGCTAAATGTTGAAAAATGATTTGAGCATTTACAAAACTTCACAATTTGTAATAACGCAACCTTATGATGACAGCTAAGTTCCTCTTCCATTTCCTTTAATTTCAGTTCAGATAATCTTTTTTTGGGTGCAGTGAGAGTTTGGTCTCAAAGCCTTGAAATGGTTTTCTTCTGTGTTACTGTGGATAAGGTACCTTTGTAGATGAAGTGTTTGCGTGCAGTTCTAACCACTTTCTTAAAGTTTTTAGATGATTTTAAAGGGAATTTTCCAGTCCGTATATAAATCTCCATAGTATCCAGAAAACCATAGGATGGCATCTGTAAATGTAGACATGAAAAAGAAAGACAGACAAAAGAAGAGGGAAATTTTATTTAATATTCTTATCTACCCATGTATGGGATTAATTTTAGTTAGTTATAACAAAAAGAATAAACACCAGCAAATATAAAAAAATCATTTCATGCACAAAAACACTTTTCAAAATATTGATGCAGTTACATATCTTTAAATATTAAGCATACTATTTAAATTCCGCAGGATTTAATTTGTAAATACTAAATCTAAATTTAAAAAAGTTTTGTTCTGTTACTAAAATACCAAACAACGTTTTTAAAAAATGATTCACCCGCCTACTCAAACATAGGTGACCACTCAAGTTTTAATTTTGGAATTAAACAGAGGACAATATTTTTTAAATATGAGCAACCTCTCCTTTTTAAAATGAGAGGTTGCAAACAGTAGAATACAAGATGAGAGTAAAATCGATTCTATTCTAATTTTGAAATAACCATTACTCTTTTTTAATTTTTTTTACTGTAAGTCGTTCCTACCTTGGAGCATAGAACGTTCAGTCAACAACAATCCTCGTTACACCGTGATAAACTCTCAACAAAATCCCGAGAGTCAGAGCACCGATATCCAAATAAATTAGTCAAATAAAAAATACTTTCGTTTCACTTTATCTAAGCCTTTGCAGACATTCTTGAGAGCAAAATATTTTAGGCCAAATAAGTGGTCAAATGTAGCGTTGAGTTCCGTACAGACTTTAGCGGGCAGCAGTCTTGTAGTAACTTCCGGTAAGGGAAGTTTCAAAATACAAGTGATGACTGAGCTTTTTTTCCACGGAGAAAAAATATCACAAAAGCTATACTATCTACAAGGAATATGATGAGATAATCAAGGTCAATGTTAGCTCAAATACAGTCATTTAAGTTATACTATATGTATGTAAGTGTATATACTTTCTCAAATTGTAAGCACACTAATTATTTAATAATTAAATTAAGGTGACCATATTATGATTTCCAAAAAGGAGGTAATTCAAGTTGAAAGCCTTAATGAACGCATTCTTGTGTACAGTATAGTTACGGAACTTTAAGAATTCAATCAAGATTCAATTCTGACAAAAAAATAAAAATGTAATCTTACCCTTAATATAATATGTTTTATTTTATTTTTTTAATCAAGTGAAAATTACATACAAACTGTATTGTGTTATGGGCTGGCTTCTACTTTTACTTCTGTTTAAACGAAATTTCGTTTCTTACTAGGTGACGCTTGCTTGACGGAGTTAAATGTTGTAAATACTGCTGTAACCTAGTCTTACTGAGTACTGCTCACTTCCGTTTAACAAAATGCACGTGCTCACCCCCTGCTGGCCTGGAAGACAAAGTTTTGTTCTCGCGCGTCCTGAACAACGTTCATACAGATCACAAATAAAGTTAAGACCCTCTTGAATCTTCTTTATTTTCAGCAATATGTGATCAGGTGCTCTCGAGACCTCTAGATAAACATTATATCACATATTTTTATCCAAATGGGCCATATATTGATGCAGTTACATAGGTTTAATTAGGCACGAAATTAATCATACTATTGGGTGGTCTGAAAGATAATTATAGGTATGGGTTTGCTTTCCCCACACTGACACGCTATAAACCCACATATAGGCATGGTGGACCTGTTTTTGCCATATTTGTAGGGTAACTTTATATCAACACAGGGGAAAGGTACAAGCAAACTTGGAGATCTGAACCAGAATCCTTCTTGCTGTGAGGCAACAGTACTAACCACCAAATGCAGTCAACCATATAAGTACATCTAAGCATTTATTATATAACCTGGAGTTCATTTTGGCTTTTAGAGAACCTTTAGAAAATAATCCCTAGAAATCATAGACATTCCCAGTAGTGTGACATTGCATGTTTCCTAAACAGTCATTAAAGGTTGCTCTTTTCTGGATCAACCTTTTTAAAACAAATAAATAATCCTCAAAGTTAGCTGTGTGTCATTGTCTTGTTGGAAAGTGAACCTTCCGGAACCTTAGTTGACTTTGTGGAACTTTCTCCCATCTCCCTACTGCATCTCTGGAGCTCAGGCCCAGCAATCTTTAGGTTCTTCTTTACCTCCCTGACCAAGGCACTTCTCCCTTGATTGCTTGAAGGACCAGGTCTAAAAATAGTTCTGGTCGTCCCTAATTCCGGGCGACCAGAACTAATTTCAGGCAGTTCCTTCAACCTCATGGTTCTCACTATCTCTGACGTGCACTGGGCGTGTGAGGCCTTATATAGACAGGTGTGTGCCTTTCCTAATCAAGTCCAATCAGTTTAATTAAACACAGCTGGACTCCAATGAAGCAGTAGAACCATCTCAATGAGGATCATCTGATCATATGAGTGTCACAGCTAAGGGTCTGAATACTTACAACCATGGGATATTTCAGTTTGTCTTTTTTAATAAATTTGAAAAATGTTGTACATTGTTTTTTACCCACTGTAAAAAGGTAAAACATGCAACCACAACTGTTGATTTTCATCCACCTTATTACATGTGACAATTAGTTTTTTGGCTTTTTCACAAATACAGGAATGATAAATTTGGGTGATCTTATAGATGTTAGGGATTCATGAGATTCAATATAACAACTGAAATTGAGTTGTCATTGTTTTCAACTTAAAACTCTGTTAGATGTGTGTAGGGTCCATTAGTGTCCAGCTGTAGGACTTGTCTGTTTCCATATGTCCCGTGCTTCACAGTCACCTCAGCTTCGCTACCAGCCGAAGCGACAGCAGCCTTCAGTTCCGTCTCACAAAGAGAAACAAAGGCTTGGTAAAGCTGCAGTCCCTCCTCTTTGTTGATGTTGTTGTGGTATTGCATGGCCTTGCCCTTGACTTTTCCACCCAGTGTGGCCTGAGGGACAATCAGCACGCTGCCAGGAAGCTCGGTCACCGAAACCATCTTCCCTGAGGCAGACTCGCAAAGCCGCAGGCTCAACAACGTGGACACTAGATCGGATAGATAGAATAGAAAAAGACATTTATACAACTTTGTAATGATAAATATGAACTAATCTTGCAGATCAACAATTTTTTAAAAGATACTGACCCATCTTAGGCAGGATGCTAGCAGTTGCTCCTTTGAAAAAGCAGACGTAGATGACCATTCCTCTGTTGATCTGAGAGTCGACCAAAGCAATATGCAGCATATTTTACTCTTATAGATATGCATAAGTTAACAACATTAAAAAAGAAAAGTTGGTAAACTTTTGGAAATTTCCTGGTATGACCAAGTGAAGAGGCGATTTAACTCTCTTTTCCCTTTGTTCATTTGGAGTTTCTAAAAGATAACATTTCTATGATATCGACAAAATAAAGTGTAAATAGAGTAGCAGAAAGAATAAATATAACTGTAATATAGCTGTCTGATATAGAGCATGTCAGGTATGGGAGGAACCTTCTCTCATAAATAGGTGTGTAAATGTAACAAATGAACCCAAGTAACCTATGTAAGGTTATTTAATTCCTTTCCTTGTACTCCCTTCTCCCTATACTAGTACCATAACAGAGTTCAACAAAGAACAGCAAGTAGTATTACCTGGACGAACTGAGCCTCTGAGTGTTCATCAGCTGGTTTAACTTGTAGCCTAGCCTGCAGACATTGCTGCAGCATTATTCGAGCCATCGTAGAGCAACTTTTCTCTGTCATCACACTCGAGATTACGTGTAAATGCAAAGCACAGCAGTCGAAAATACCATCAAAGAGATAAACCCTACTTAATAACGAATAATGGCACTACAACTTGGCGATTCTGAGGACAACTTGGGTACCTGCCTTCCGTGTAGCGTTATCCTGCGGTTCAAAACTGCGCATGATGTTGCGCATTGTGTTTTTTTCTGTCAGATACACAGCTGAGCTCTTTGCCACCCCCTCACGTAAAAAAATAGCCACTGCTACATTAGGCTTTAGTTCTATATATTTGGTTTTCAAGAAACCCACAATTTAGCAGTTTTAATGGAGAAAGTAAATCATTATTTCCATTTTAATCTCCCATTTAATCCAGAGATTTTGCAGTATTGCATGTAAAACTTTTTGTTTTATTTTATTTTTTACAGTTTTTATTGTTGCAACACTTTCCTTTCTATCCTAACTAGAACCAATTAGCCAATTCAATTACTGATCTGCAATGTTCTTGCCTTAATCTTTGGCACATTATCTCAGTCCTGACTAAATTAAAGATTCAGTTAACAGATGACTGAACGTTTTATGACATTAATCTACAACTAGGTATGGTATTCTTTCCAGCTTTACTTGAACACTGTAACTGGAAATAAAACAAGTTTTCCTGATGTTTTGAAATGCTGAAAAAAGTTTTTAAAAATGCTTTCCAGTAAGATTTTATTTTATTTTTTGGGTTGGGAGGGAAAAAAACATCTGTGTGCCACAAACACAAGAAGATCCACCCTGGACAGTCTGTCAGTCCATTGCAGGGCCCACAAGAAGATCCACAGCACAAAATATACTTTAACATATGGATCAAACGCTGTTGTTTGCATCTTATCTAAATTAAGCAAAGACGTCTCATTCAATGAATTTGGAATACCCAACAATTTCCACCTTAGAATATGCTTTTAAACTAACCTTAACTAACCTTAACCTTAGAATAAAATAATAAAATAAAAAAAATAAAAAAAACATATAT
>JABUIW010000011.1:1260848-1294671 GCA_013363375.1 Menidia beryllina | reverse complement strand
TATAGTGATTGTGCTCTATAGTTATATCTCAAAGTAAATATTCTGAGTGATTGTGCTCTATAGTTATATCTCAAAGTAAATATTTTGACTTTTTATAAATCTTTTATGAAAATAACATTGTGAAAATGTATGTAAAAAATGCATGTCAAAATCGATTGTCTGTTGCAATTTTTTTAAATGGAAAATAATTTATTATTTCCCAAATATTTATTTTACAAACGTTCAAATTTGTTTAAATTTAAATCCAGTGGAAATAGTTTTTTACCAACACGTGATCATGCTCACTTTGCGCAAATCTGACACAACAAGCGCTCGCTACCGGGAGCATTCAGCGCTGAACCTAAACAACAAAACATGGCTCTCTTTACCTACAGTAGACTTTGCCAATTACTAAGACTACCTCCTCGTAAAACTTTATTTTCGTACACTGGAACCGAGATTAAACATGGATTGGTGTGCTGTATGCTGCTGAAACGATGCCAGGTAACACAATTGTCTACCAAGCGTCAGATTAGAATGAAAGCTAGCTAAAAGCTGATTGTGTTAGCATCACATTTAGCGGAAGTACTGAATATACAAAATAAAAAAAATGTACTGTATATAATCGATCAAAATGGGAATTAATCAATTCTAAATTATTGTATGTAGCAAAAAATCAGATTATTAATACCTCTCAAATACGAAGTGGGTTTGCTTAATTATTTTCTCCACTGTTTACGTGCATTTCTCTGAATGTCAAGATCTTTACCGGGGGTTTGCCTTGTAACTGACTTTTTTTTCGTCAGCAAATGGTGCATTAAATGCTTTGGTATAATTATAGTTACTCCTACTCAGTGTGAAATTGTAATTTATTCCAGTTTACTTCCACAATCCTTAGCTCAACGAAAAACTAGTGCTAAAAATGTAACCAAATGCATAATCAAACCAGGCAAACATTAAGAAAATAAGCAGTGACCTTTATTGTGAAAGAAACTGGTGACATCTTCCCACTGAAAGTTAAGTTTTGGCCTGAAAAATGGAGGAGGATAGAAAAATCATATTGACATTGCCTCCCTTGGCACGTTTCTAGCTTGATTTAATATAATTCAACAAAAAAACACTGCATAAATCCCTCCTGGCACTAAATGTTGAAGATGTTGCTGAATTTTTTGGGGTGAACTTGATAGGAAAAATCACAGTTGGTTTCACTTTGTGCCTCAAAAGATACATCAATGTCTGAGATTGATAAGAATAGATTGAGGGTTGCCTTTCTAGGATGAGATTAAACATGGGAAGGACAACTTCATTACCCAGAGTGTCCTGCCCTACACTCAGATTATGGAATGTCTTTTGGCATTTTTCCATTAGTGCCGCTCAGGCCTACATGGTACGGGCCAGTACGGTTCTTTACAGTTTAGGTGGTTTCCACTGCATCCTGGCCAATCAGCACCGTGCAGTCTACCCTGCAGCTGAGTCGGGGCCAAAGTTGTAACTGTTTAGTGGGCCCAACCCCTAGTAGAAATGCAAAAGTACTGTGTAAAATAATGCTGAGTAGGTACTATTTCTTTGTTTCTTCCAAATGAGTCTGCTTTCCTTTCTGAATACATGACCTTCAGTGATGAGTGAGCGCATGCACTCTCACGCACTGATAATCTGCATCTTTTTTTTGCAATTGGACCAAGTCATTCCAATGTAATTAGGTGATACTCACATGCTCACATAATTTCTGTGGAGTTAGACAACACATATGTTTGTATTGATAATCTTATTTGAGGATTCCTAGGTTTGAATTCAGCTTGCAGCCCTTTGAACCTGAACTTAGCTACAGTTTGAGCCTTTTCAGTTTCTTGAGCATTTTGTGCTGTGGTCATTCAGGAGATTAACTTTGGGTTTTGGTTATTCTTTTGACCTTTTTCATCTTATTGCCTTTAAATGATGCCTCAGGTTTCCGTTTTTCTCTTGTGCATGTAAACATACCAATTCAATTGTTATATACAGTGAGGAAAATAAGTATTTGAACACCCTGCTATTTTGCAAGTTTTCCCACTTATAAATCATGGATGGGTCTGAAACTGTCATCTTAACACAGCCGGGTGTTCAAATACGTATTTTCCTCACTGTATGTTACAATTTTGTGTTTTACAATTAAAAAAATCAAACATTTTGCTCTTTGTTTTCTGCTTCAGATTTATTACTGATTCTTATTCCCCGATAACAATGCAGATCAGCATTTTTTTAAGCTGTTTTGCAAGAACAGCTCTCTATAGTGTAAATTGTGCTTTAAAATGTACCCCATTGTTTATTCCTCTGTAACTTTGTTATGATTGAAGCATCTAAGTGCATGAATTGAAATGTGAGTAAAACATTCTGAGCTTTATATTGATTTATTAGGCTATAGGGTAATGAGTTATTTTCAATATTCACATTTTAAGTAAAAATAAGTTAATAACTGGGGGAAAAAACACTTTTTCATCTTAACATTGTAATTTAATCCTTTATACTCGTCCATTGTTTTCTTTGTTGTTATTGGGGCACAGAGGTCGGTGGACAGTAAAGCATTGCAGGAAAGGCAGAAGCAGCAGATGGCCAGAGGTCTTCCCAAGCAAAAGCCCATCACAGGTGTCAAAGAAGTCATTGTTGTGGCTTCAGGAAAAGGAGGCGTTGGCAAGTCCACCACGGCAGGTGTTGTGTATGAATGTCTTGCTGAGATGCTGCAACAAATAAGATTGGTGACTTTTAAGTTGTCAATATTTAGTATCTGCTTATCTCGTCTCTGCAGTTAATTTGGCGCTTGGATTAATGGCTATTGACCCGGTAAGGAGTTTTCCTTTGCTTCCCAAATTAGTTTCCATTCCTTTGAAATGTTTAGTAGATTTAGCATTATACCTAGACAACTATAAGGTTTTGTTTCCAAACTCAGTTTATGCCCGTCTGGGTAGAGTTTGCAAGATCGGCTTCTTTTTTAAGTACTCCAACTTTCACCCACCACCTGAAAACATGCTTGTTAGGTTAACTGGGGATTTTAAATTGACTGTAGTAAATTTGAGTTGTCACAGTTTGTCTATTTGGTCCTGTGATTAACTGGCAACCATAGGTTATTGCCATAACCTGCCTCTCACCCAATGGCTTCTGGGAAAGGCTTCACATCTCTGTGCTGCACAGTCTTGGATTAAGTGGGCGCATGAAATTGATGAATTCATTTAAATTAATTAGCAACAAGACAAGGACCTTTTTGTCATCCTATTAGATGTGCTTTCAAGCTGGAATCACATAATATACCCTTTGATATAATCTATTTTTACTTCTGAAACTCAACAACAACTCGAAACAATTTTCAATTGTTGCCTGTCTGATGTAGAAAAGTGGGAGATTCCTGCGTGCCGATAACTTCATGTCTGAACTGACAGAATCTTCCCTCTCTCTCAGTCAAAGTCAGTCGGTCTGTTGGATGCTGACGTCTATGGTCCCTCCATTCCCAAATTAATGAACCTTAAAGGGAACCCCGAGCTCAATGAGAGTACGCAGACTTTAGCTCATAGAAGCTTTTTTATTATCGTTTGTTTGTTTTATTCCGCAACTATAATTTCACTGTTTTATATTGCATTTTCTTCAGATAATCAGATGATCCCTCTCACCAATTATGGGATGCCATGGTAAGTCAATCCACAAAGTGGGGTCATGTTTCTTTCTGCAAATTGAATATAGCCTCTCGATTATATTTGACCTGTCCTTACTGATTCCATTTTGTTAGTATGTCAATGGGCTTTCTGGTGGATGAAACTGCTCCAATAGTCTGGAGGGGTCTGATGGTGATGTCTGCAATAGAACGACTGCTCAGACAGGTCAAAGATGCACATTCCCAGCACAGAGCGAATAATAAAGTTGAAGTTAATCTTATTAATTACCAAAAAAGGTATTTTACAGGTGGACTGGGGCTCCTTGGACTATCTAGTGGTAGACATGCCTCCTGGGACAGGAGATGTCCAGCTCTCAATCACACAGAACATCCCCATAGCAGGTCATTCTTTCACAACCTAAACAATTAGAGGGGTCTTGTTAAAAAAAGGCCGCATTTTATCTGAATGTATTTACCTTATGCAAGTTACCCATCCTACCCAATACAAATGGTTCGGAAATACTTGGAGTAAAGTATAAGTCACGGTGTATATTTTGCTGCACAGGTGCAGTCATCGTGTCAACACCGCAGGATATCGCTCTGCTGGACGCTCGCAGAGGGGCCGAGATGTTCAAGAAAGTTAACGTACCGGTAATTTTCCTGCGTGTCGGTGCTAAAACAGAGTGTACGAAGAGGCCGTTTGATTTGTCCCCAGATTGTATCGAGGAGGTTTCAGGAAGAACGACTGATGGTATCGTCACCCTGTAGGTTCTGGGTCTGGTGCAGAACATGAGCGTCTTCCACTGTCCCAACTGTAACCATCAGACCCACATCTTTGGCTCTGACGGGGCCCGGGCACTCGCTGACACTCTGGGAGTGAAGTTACTCGGTACGTTCTGCAGTGTGATGTCATGATACTACCACTATTCTCTTTTTTTAATGGAAGTGGAAAAAAAGTGGAAAAACGTTGAAGTTTGTATTTTTGTAAATAAATCAATCGGTTTCCTCCTCGTCTCCCCTAGGTGACATCCCACTTCATCTAAACATCAGAGAAATGTCGGACAGAGGACAGCCTGTGGTCGTCTCTTCTCCTGACAGCGCGGAGGTTTTGTTACTATTCTAATCTCTTCTGTATTAATTCACTCAATTAAACCTGAAATATCCAGTCCTATTACCATTCTTGTTCTATTCAAGTAAATATGTTATTTGTTTCATTCAAATCTGTTCTCTTACTAACTCTAAGTGTAAGATTAGGTATATTTTGAATATTATATGTAGTTTCCTGTGTTGATGAAAAATCGGGCTATTGAATGTTTTAGAATAATGCTACAGTGAAGTCAGGTCAGAGGTATGAAATGGTCAAACAATACAAATGATAGAATAATAAACTTTGTGTTGATAGTTGGTAAATAGTGTGTAAATGCCTTGATTTTTTTTTCTATTTTTGGGCAATGATGATTTCTTGCTTGTCTCATCTCTCTATTCCTGGTCTTTTTTTTTTTTTTTTTTCAGGCAGAGGCTTACAAGGCTGTGGCATCTGCTGTTGTTCAGAGGCTATTGGAATTAAATTCTTGATTTCAGGGTTCCAACAGGAAATTGTTCGGTGGACAACGAAATACATTTATTTGCATGTTATATACAGAAATGTATATGTACATTCAAAATCATTCACTGTAGTAACACACAGTGAGTTAAATTCAGTCAATGCTGTTAAAAGTTACACTGTCCATACTGTGTTGCTGGAGAAATGTAACATTAAATAAAGTAGTGACCTGAATAATGTGTACTTTTATTTTTTAAATGTACAACTTGAATGTGCTGATTTAAAACAAAAAACAAAAACAACTTTCAATTATAGAAAGGGGCATGGATTTTTGTCATATTGTAGAGTACACTTTTGCTCAATTTTTTTCATATTCAGGGTGTAATCTTCATCGAAATGACCTGTTTGTTGATGTTTGGAGACTGTATGCTTGCCATATAAGGACTTCCTGTTTCATGGTGAAGGTGAGTTGAACATATGCATATTGTTTGGAATGCGACAATCATTAAACTCTGTGAACTGGGTAATGTTCTTATCAAATGTATCTAATTAGAATTACATAGAAATTTACCACTCTATTATGGACACCCTTTAGCAAAATGCTATTTTGACAGGGAAGCTTAATCAACTTATCTGTTTTCTGAGGACATTTTATCTAGGCTGAATGAAGAAAGTCAATAATTCGATGAATGAACCATGTGACGTCCCGTTGCCATTTAATGGCAACTGACATGTTAATCAGTTCATGAGCTGAGAGTGATCGTTTGGAATTTGGTGAAGATTGTATGTAAGAAATATTGCTAATAAATTATCTTACTGTTTCACAGTCAGCATCAAAGTTTAAGTTGCTACCACATCCATCCATATTGATTAATACTATAGATTTTTATTTAATCAAATATCCCTGGAGATAATATGCACCATTATCCAGACCGATGATGTAATGTGGAAGATACCTCTAATGTGACTTGTGAAATAATGAAACCTGTTTGGTGTAAGATTGAGGTGGACGTAAGAAACAAATTAAATTTGAGTAATTTAACAAATGCTTTTTATATTCTTGCAAAAGGGATCAAACAGAATCCCATTATGTGTTTGTGTGTATCTGCATATGTCAGATGGAGGATAACTGGGTCAGAATTTAATTTCTTTAAGCTCAAGGGATGTAGGATTAACCACCTCCATTATCTTAAAGTTATATATATGTGTTAGTTGAAGAAACGTCAGGGACCTGTCCTGTCACTTAGGAATACACTCACACTAACACACTTTAGTTAGACATGCATAAGGAAAACTCTATGTACTATGTACTAAAAACCATGTACATAGAGAAGTGTATGAATACAGTTACAATAGCTCAAACAGTAACTAATTTTTCTCCATAGGAAGTACTTCAAAATATGCTTTTTTGCTTTTTCAAGCAAATTTAGTCAATACTGCAATTTCCAGACATGTTGGTGACGGTAGCAGGCAGTCAGAATACAAAACATAGCCACTATTGAGCATTTTTGCAAAAATTTCAGAGTTTAAGCCTTGGGCAGACCCACAAATGAGCAATTAATGCCCTGGAAGAATAATAGTAACAAAGACTTGCATTTCAATAGACCTGTAATAAACACCACAGATACAAAAGGCTTGGGTCTAAATATATAACAGTTTTATCCATGCACACTATATTTGATCTATGTTATAATCAAGTGTGTTCCTGTGATGGTTGCAAGAGTTCTCAAAGCTAATGTACATTCCATGTTTAAAAAATGTACAGTGTAAAACTACTTCAGACATAAATTCAACACAACGCAGTTCAAGAACTATCCAGCAGGGAGTGTTGGTTGCATGTTTAGCACAAAATGTGTGTTTTCACATCATGCATCATATCAAAACTGGGACATTTGTGTGTTTTAAGCAGGCTCTCCATGTTCCTGTGTAGGTTTCCTTCAATATTCCAAATACATGTTAGTTTCTATATAAGCTTTTTTGCTTATTTGTCTTTTCTTTATTGTGCATCTTAACTTCTGTTATATATTTAAAATAGTAATTTTGTGTGTTTTGTGTCTCTGTTATTATTTAGCCATTCTTGTACATGCTAAAAGAGACATTTTGACAAAAGAGACATGTGTGACAGAACCAATACACAAAAAGCATATTGTGTGTTTGTCCTGTCAGACATGTCTCTTTTGTCAATACAAACAAAATGAAGTGCTGTTTTAAGTCAAAAGCAATATACCCTTATTTACCTTGTAAAAACAAAAGATTCTGAAATATTAAGCTCAGGGGACCAGCACAATATAATTAGATCAAAAGAATAACCAGACCAGTGACTTATGAAAGTCACAAATTGTAAATTATTTTCTTCAGTAACATTATTTCCAATGTTTGCAACCTATACCTAACATATCATTGCTTAGATTTGGAGAAAAAAAATCTGGATGCAGAAATACATGTTGGTTGAGAAAAGAATCATTTGACAAAAGCTAAATATTTCCAAAGAAACATGGTTTGAGGATCTGAATTAACCACAGCAGTTCTGATTTACTGGCTGTAAATGAAATGACCAAACTGAGACATTTGATAATAAAAGACCATTATTTTACTCATTCTTTGACAAAAACTGTAGACCGTAGTTAAGAAATTGTGTCATTGTGTTGGAGAAACAACTTTTTTACCAAGCCCACGTGTGAAAATTGAATGAATAACATTAGGTTCATTTTATGTTTTACAGTACCTGATACTCCACCAGTCTGAATTAACTCTTATTTTCATAAACATGTCTGACTAGGAAATAGTTTGACTCTTGGAAATGTTGTACAGTATGCTCAGCATTTGTATACACATCCAGGACTGTAATGCTGACCTATTATCAAAAGATCAATTTTATTCATCCCTGAGTCTGACTTGATCACCCTATCTTATTCGAACTTGCATTAGGATAACTATTATTTTTTCAGCTCAAGAAAAATAAGCAAATAAGCTGAGAATAAATTGTGGAAGATTTTCACGCATTTTCAGCCTACCTATGAAAATTGAAAAAGTTATTTTTACAAATACAGTGAGCAGCAATATATAAACTATGTAATTAAAGAAAGAAAAACGATTAAACAATTTAACTTGTTGGATTTTCTCCTATGTGTGGATTGTCACTACTCAGTTAAGTCATGCATTACACATCAGAGAGAGAAAATTAATAATTCATCTAGATTCTGTTAATTAGACAAAAAAATCAATCTGAACTTTAAACAGAAATTAGTCATATTTGTGCTTTAATGGAGCTGTTCTTATGAGATTAAAGTAAGAACTTTTGTTTGCTTTTTCAGGTCGACCTCCAACAAGTGGAAGAAATATGAAAGACTGGAGGTGAGGATGCAGTGAGAGGAAGAGTTTATCTATGTAGGGTTTTTAGTTTACCATTGACAAACATAGTAGCTAATTACATATTCATGCCAGCAAACTGATTAGATTTTTTGTCCAAAATTTTACTTTGAATAACTAGTGATTTAAGACCCAAGAAGAATCAAACAGTCCCATGATTAAACAAATGAATAAGCAGAAAATACTGTATAGTATAGTTGGTCATGATCAACCAATACAGACTGATATCGACTATTTTCCTTTTGTTTTAGGAATAAGATGTGTTTTCATTGTTATCAGCATATTCATGAAATAGCCATTTGAGGACCTATATCATAGATTTATGTAAAGGCAGCTTTAATGTTTATTCACATGTGTTCATATACTTGTGTTTGTATATGGAAAGAAAATCAGTTACAAACTCCAAGTAAAATCTACTTCTCCAATTTTTTCTTTTTGTCTGTATGAAACATTTGCATGTCTTTCAGTTTCCGGTTCAGTCAGCAGAGAAACAAAAACTCCTTGTTGTCATGAAGACAACATTTTGCCTTCTCAAATTAGAGAACATGTGGAGTAAAATGAGTGAGAGGAAACTTTTCCCATAAACAGTGTTGTTTTTCATACTGGACTGAGTTTGGAGGGGCATGACAACAATAACACAAAGATGTTTGGAAGGAAAATAGGAGGACTTCAACGTTGAAACCATAGATTTCACAACAGTCAAAACAGTCCTTGGTACGACACATATATATACACATACAAAAACAAATAAAAAAGAAAATTATCTGGTGAAGAGAACAAGTAAAAGTTTTCATCTACAAAAACTCTCAGATTGTATAGATCTGAGAGTTAGACATCTGGTTTCCAAATAAGAAAAGAATATCAGAATTGTCAAAAAAAAGTTAGAAAGTGATACATTAGCACAAAAGTACAAACGAAATCAAGCAATGGAAGTGCAGTGTGAGGGTAATCTTTTTTGGGAAATATCTTCAAAACTTAAAAATCTTATAGAGCTTTGTCAGTAACTGTTTTATGAATGAGTCGCAGAATTGTAAGTTCCATTCTGAGGCCAGGAAGAGTGGCCAAAATTGGAGAAATATGATCCTGTTTGTTCTCATCTGATTTTTTTATTTATTAGGTGGAATGCTGACAATAGTTGACGCAGCATAGGAAGAATTACAGTGGTCTAAAATCAATATAACACAATCAGGTGTGTACAAAATATGAAAGAAAGTCCTATTAATCTGTTTGTGTGGGCCAAAGGATGCAAATAACTCCAAGATTCCACGTTAAAATGCTATTTCAAGTGATTAATTGGCATTCATTGGTTTGATTTAGTTTAGAGCAAAGTGTCACCATTGAAATGGAAATTTAGTCTAGATCATTAGCAGATTTCATCACTTAAATGCTCTGAATCAATACTGAAACTGTTCTAAATTATTTCTAAATGAATAACAAACAATTAAAAGGAAAAATACTTAAACACATGCAACATAAATATATGCAAACATGCAAAAAAAAAGATCCAAAAGGTTTTTGTGATATAAAATAAGAAACAAACAAATGACTGAATTCTTTCACTATATACTTTGAAGTTTCAACGTTGCAGTCTCAGTTTCTATAAACAATATGGCCAGTTTTAACCAAGAACACGTTTTGCTCCACTTTTCGTTTCATTTCGTAATCACAAATTACCCTCGTTAGTTAGAATTGCACTGCAGAAATCACTATGCGCAAAGACTGATGGTAGATACTTGTGTAGTAATGACAAGGTTGTCGGATCAATCCCATACTCATTCAGTTCTCATACTGACAAGGAGCGCAACAATCACCCTACAATTTAACCCAGAAAATTGTTGTCTTAGTCATACAGTTAACCTGCCAGCAATTTACTCTTCTGGCTGCCTTTCCTGAGGCACATTCTGTCGGAGACTTTGATTAAAAGACTTCCTCACTGTTGCGAAACGTTACTCCGGGGGGATATCTATGTAAAGATTTAAGCACCAAGTGATACTTTCCGATCTATGTCCATTCAAATGACTACTCCGCATTGTGGACAGGGTCCACTCAGATATAGCACACCATTAAAAAAACACATTGATGGTTAAAGATGGGTTTATAGGTTAAAAATGGACTTTTCCTCTATTTGGCTCGTTAAGTTGAGGGTCGAAATTTCTCTCGGACGCTTTTTACTTACTCCATAGACACACACTCCGAGTTGACCTTGCAATCATTGCTCTGGCCAATCATTGCTCTCTGTTGCCCCGTTGCCGGGTGACGCAGCTGCATTGCTAGTGGCTGGATAAACAGCAGCAGCTGGTTCCAATTGTGCTGTGTCACTTTGTGTGTATGTGTGTCCCTATATTAATGCAGCCCCTCTACACTTCTTTACACTCAGTCTTTTGTCTTTTTGTGCTGTGAAAAGGAAAAAAAATCCTAAAGTGGTTCCTTTCTGTGAATATTGGACAATGATGAACAAATTGTTTAATCAATTTGAAGATGTTTCTATCATACGACAAAACCCAAGCTCCTGGTACCTTTCCAGAAGAGACAAGATTTTACTTTATGAAAGGAAAATACATGATGATTTAGTTCAACCTGGCCTATTTTCCAATCAGTTTTTGGACTTTATGGTGTCTACTAACTTTGCACTTTTCACTTTGTTGTAGGAATGAAAAATTAATAGACCAAACTGCAGGTTTTCTTTTGAGTGAACAAGTTTCTTTTCTCATCTTCACCCAATAATATGCAAACTTATCATTTCTCAATGCAAACAATGTAATATTGTCTGTATTTTTCCCCATTTACTTTTTTATCCTGTATGACTGGTTTCATTTTCAAATTTGGCTTCAGAGTCTATCCATGTTCCATTTCCTACCATGCTGTGTGCTTCATTGGTTTGAAACACATCAAAAATGGAATACAAGCTCAGTGATTTTCAGCTGTCCCTAAAGCCGAAGGGAAAATGCCGTGACATGAGTTTCTACATTCGACTATGTGTTTCAGCTGCTTTATAGAAGATTCCAATTCAATTTCACAATATTAATAATTTACACTTCAACCAATTTAACAGTAACCAACGTAATAAAAACTAATGCCTTTTAGACTTATTGAGAGCAGAAACAATTTCATAATGAACATCAAGCTTTAATTTCTACTATTTTGGGTTTGCATGGAAGAGCTTGCTTAAATGAAACATAGATAGTCATATTCATTTATGGTATATATATATTGGAAAGGAAAAACTACAACACTAGTAATCGTTTGAAGATAACTGCGTATGAATTAACAGTGACATGCAATGTGATGGACCAGGGTGCAAGATTTTTAATGATTCTTAACTGGTCCTTTACTGAGCCTGCAGTTTCACTTATTTTTTGTAATTTTTTTCTAATTTTTTGGAAAGAAACAGCTTGATATTCCGCTTTAAAGTATGATGAGAAATCTCACAGAAGGATAAATAAAGTAGGAACATTCCTTTTTATGCGTGCAGATTTTATAATAGCATAGTTCTTTTGGAAATGTGTACAGATGTGAAAGTATGGCTGTTCTCAGTTTGTATTCTACTGGTCAAACAGGATCAAGAATTGGTTGAGTCTAAAAACTCTCAAGGAAAAGAGTCTTCTTCTATTTGATGAGCAAATGTATTTGTTTGATATCTGCCTTCAGGGACAAAAATTACTTTCCAGACTAATTAACTGTACTATTCCTCTATGAAACACACTTTAAGTGATTTACATGATTCCGCATCAACTTTCTGTGATGGCAGTACTATGTGAAAATGATCATCAATTCTACCACCTGATCACTGTCTTAACCTATGTCATATAATCAATATTCATGGGCTGGAAAACATCCGTTACATGGTTGCAGGTCAGCACAACACTTTTGTAAAATGTTTTCCCATCACCAATGGGGTTTCAGAGTAAGACACAAGGACGTTATCTGGGACTAAAACCTCAGTATCAGTTTGGTGGGATATGTTTTCCCCTTACCTTAATACCATTCATCCATCCATTATCCATCCATCCATCCATTATCAATACCGCTTATTCCCTGATGGGGTCGCGGGGGGAACTGGAGCCCATCCCAGTGGTCAATGGGCGAGAGGTGGGGTACACCCTGGACAGTCCGCCAGTCCATCGCAGGGCCACACAGAGACACACAAGGACCAACAACCAAGCACACTCACACTCACTCCTAAGGGCAATTTGGAATGTCCAATCAACCTAACATGCAGGTTTTTGGACAGGGGGAGGAAGCCAGAGATAACCCACACAGACACAGGGAGAACATGCAAACTCCACACAGAAAGGTCCTCGTTCCCCCAGGACTCAAACCCAGAACGCTCTTGCTGTGGGGCGATGGTGCTAACCACAACACCATCATGCCACCCTCCCTTAATATCCAAATGACGAAACTATCCTTTCTGGAAAAAGCATAATAGTCTTTAAAACAGACTCCTTTTTATCATGGGTCTAAATCCCATCCTCTCTGAGGTCACATAGGTTCTGAAGTGAAGATGAGAAAAGAAACCTGTTCTGTCAACTCTCTGGTGCTGTCAAAGTTGACCTCTGCCACTGCATTTGTGAGTCCTAGTGATGCCTTTAACATGCTGCATAATTGTGTTATTTTTTGTCTGATAATGTAAAACTTGGTTTACAGTTAAAAAACAACTTACTTAAACTGTTCGCGTACATATAGTAAAATAGTCTCTCACACCCACTGTAGGCTACTGTATTGTATAGTTTTAGGTGCACATAAAAGGTAATCAGTGTTGCAATCAATACATTATTTCCCTTGTTGGGAGAAGATGCAGAATTTGTTCTCACCATGCACATTCCACATAGGAGTAAAGAGATGTAAGGTCTACACAGCTTTACTCAACATCTGCAGCATACCTCTATCTGAGGGCCCTAACCCTTGGAAAGGAAGGTGGCTTGTGAATGTCTAAATATGGGAAATTTGCCAATTCTAAATTACATTTTCATCTCAATTCACATGACCTCAAAGCAAAAGACGTTAACAGACAATCTTTCTCTGATGTTATGGCATAAGACTTTCAAATGAAACCCAAGTTGTTACAGAGCATCTGTTGAGAAGTCAACCATAAAACTTAAAGGTTAGCTTGACACTGTCATTCACTATTATTCCCTTCCAGCCCTGTATTACGTAAAGACGTTTATGCTCTTTGAGGGCCTGCATATGGTTTTAAGTTAAACATTTTGATGATATGATCATCAAAATGATTCAATTTCTGATTAAAAATATCTATTCTTTTAACATAAAGAGCAATGGAGGCATATAAACACTCCGCAGGGAGCAGACACCTCAGTGCACAATGTGTGGAAAATAAAGTGTATTTGTGTGTCGGTGTGGAAGATGAAAGGGATCCAGACGGCCTTAGGCTCCAATTAAAAACAGGCAGAGGTTGCTATGGTGATACAGGTGAACTGAAGTACTTCATGAAATATTTCTCACACACGGTGTACACTGTTTAACATTTGCGGGTGCTGACCCCTTATGCTCTGTATTTTACTATGATGTATTCGCTTAAACATATAAGAAATAGTCTGAGAAAATCAAATTAAATGGTGTACAAAACAAATGTAATTTCAGTATAGATTTTCTTCTAAATGAATTTCCCCGCCTCATCATTTTGTGGAGCATATTACAGATAGCAAACAAAATAGTATTTGAGTAAACGATATGTTTAGTTTTCAAATTACAGAGGAAGTCACATTTTTATCTCTTTACATGAAAGAGATATTTATTTGTTCATATAAGAACTTTATTCTTTTAAACTTAACTAGGCTACTACTGCCATTCTAAAAGGTTTCTTTTAGCGTTTGCTACATTCTTAATAGACTTTATCAATACTCCAGGATTATGGTCACATATCTTTTAGACACAAAACAGGTAAATATGGTTTGAAATGTATTTGTTAAAGGTTCATTTCTTTCCTGTTCTACTTATATATCTATATGGGGCTATGGAGTATGGAGGGAACCATGCTGCTTTCTTTAATGGGTTTTACTCCTTCCAGAACCCTCTGGCACAACAATGTTGAGCACTAAAATGTAATTAAAATGGTAGGGGAGGAGATGTGGATGAAAGCACCACGCTGCTGACAGACAGCGAAGCCATTCAACTCAACACCCCCCCCCCCAACCAAAGGCCCTCAGGTAATGCCATGGGGTGGGAACCATGCAGAGCTGGCAATGTGGTCCACCCCCAACAAATTAGAGTGCATGTAAGTGTTGTGGGCAAAGACGAATTTGGGGATATGACACAGCATAAGGGCCAGAAAAGACAACCCCATTCCCTGTTAACCGCCAGAGGGTCCAAAGTCAGCCTGGCAGCCACAAAAGCGCCAATAGAGCCACATCTCAACCCGAAAAAAAACACACACCAGCCTGACCAAGAGGCGGCCAAAGATAAGAAAAGAGAAACAACCCCCGACCCATCCAAAACTACCCCGACATGGAGAGACCCCCAACCCCCATCTAGCGCCAATGCCCACCACCATACTCTTTTGGGAAATCCCACAGACACATCAGAGACCCAGGAGCATGCACCAACTCACCCCCATGCTGGTTAGCTAGTCTGAGGCAGTCCAAAACACCTTCAAGGCACAGACGAGCCCCCAACCGGGCACCAAGGGCCTGGCCTGGGGGTTGTGGGTCAAATTCAGGAGAATAGTTTTCTTTGCGATACATAGGAGAGTGAAGAGGGTGCTGAATTAACCCTTTAAAGCCTGATCTAAGAATAAAACAAAACAGAAAATGATTATTTTTTGGTTTGATTCCTTATTTGGCCTTTTAACAAAATATGTCAAAAGAAAAAACAAAAATAAAATTTTAATATTAATAATTTATTACTATCCAATAAGTCAAGATCATTTTTTGTGTAGTCTTCTGCCCCCTGTTATCAGTTATATCTGATTGTGTAAAATAGGGTTTTGAGCAAAGTTTCAATCATTAAATTATGCAAAAGGTGTCAGACGCAAAACATTTCAGAAACCGTATGTATCAAATATGATACATTTGGCATTACAGGGTTAATTTCCATATTGGTGCATATTTGTGCTACCCAAGCACACACAATGTGGAATATGCTAGAATATTACACCTGGGCCATGTTGACAGATGTTCACAAACCTACCTCAATCCAGAAGTCTGCACAGAACCTCCATTGTGTTATCTGTGTACTGTGGGCAGATGTTGATGTTTGTAAGAGCCATCTTGAACATCCTTTGTCCTGTATGATGCATTCTTTGAATAATTTTGTATTGCATAAGTTGTAACTTTGTTTTTTGAAGTATTCTAAAGGTATTAAAAATTATTATCTGTCTCCCATTTTATGGTTGGTAAGGGAAATGAGTTGTCAAGGTTGGATAACGATCTGAAAATTGGATATGTATTTTGGAGAAAAGCTTTCTACCCCTTCTTGGTACAATGTTGCTGTTTGGTAACAAACCCATTGAATTTATTCCACACACACACACACACACACACACACACACACACACACACACACACACACACACACACACACACACACACACACACACACACACACACACACACACACACAATACCTCCACTTTTAAGATGTAGTTCACCGAAAGAGAAATGGGAACCTAAGAGAACCAATAGCAGTATTTAAGTTTGTCACATGACCTTCTAGAAGGAATTTTGAAGCTATTTTCTGCAAACCTCTTTGCAGGGTGGAGATGTAAGCAAAAGTGAACTGTGAAATTTTATTTCTTTATTGTTTTGTCACCTGTTGTTGTTAAGTTCTGTATATTACTGCTGTTATTGTACTGTTAAAAAAGAAGTTTGTGAATTTGTTTCTGAATTGCCTTTTAAGATCGTGTCTTATTTAGTAATGATATTTTGAATCTAATACATTTTTTTGTCAAAAGGACCTCTAGTTCGACCAAATTTTGACCGCATCTGGACATATACAGATATCCTGTGAACACCGATGTTCGACATGCGATAGATCTTAAAAAAAGGAAAAATAAAAGTACTGTATGAAGGTATAGGCTTTGCTTGTGGTCTCTGATCATCAAAACAGCCTGGTTTCATGAGATAGGTTAAAGGATGAAAGAAGTGTAACTTCAATAATTCCTCAGTAAATTGTCTCACCTTAAAAGGAAAAGATTAGACTAACTGTTGCTTAATGAGTCACAATAGCTGTTGATCCCTGCAGCTGTTATTCAAGGAGTGGCTCGCCAGTCTGTACAATAAAACAGTCAGAAACTGCAGCTTTAGCAGGAGAAAGCAGGCTGAATCATTACAAGCTTTTGTTTTTACTGTAACCCTGTTTCCTCTTCATGATCACCAATTCAGGTTTTTTTCTGTATATCTTGACTGAATTGTTCGATAATGTACTTATTCAAAAGAGGTATTGAATCTTTTTCTCTGAATCATGTTGCTGCACGAATCAGAGTATTAAGTTGAGCAGACGGTTTCTGTATGCTTACGAAATGTTTCCCTAACAATTCCCTTCCTGGAGCACACAAGTTTACTTTAATATGTTTGATTTTCCTTTATATTAGCCTTAAATGCTCAATGAAAAATGTTGACTTTGTGGCTTCATGCTTTCTGTTTTTGCTAAATGGTGTTTTTGAAGTACAAGGTATCTTTAAGGCATTTTTTTTTCTTCCAGGCCTTTTCTTTAAATATATTCTACTCTAAATACTCCGTTAAGAGAAATGGCTATATTTCCATTTTTGCTGTCCTGAAATTCACAGCAGTAAAGTATTAGTTTCAAGCAACACACACTTGGCAAAAATATTTTTTTCTGAAGCATGAACACACACTTTCAACAGTAACCAAGCCATCTGCTTTCTCCTGTGGAGTTAAATCTCTGTGTTTGCTGTTGTTTGTGTGCGTGTGTTATATTGTGTGTATTTCCTATATTGTAGGCTGATATCATTTACTGATTGAAACAACCAAGTACGTCACCAAAGCCGTTCTACTTTTTGAAAAGTTTGCTTTCTGCTCATTTGTGGACATTTGTATTAATACAGCAGGCAAAAAAGCAGTTCTCATTAGAATAAATCAGCGTTCCAAAAATATATTTTATTTGCGTTTTTTGATAGTGTTCTTTCGTGTAAATTGAAGTTAAACTGATGATTTGGCCTTAAATAAATTTAAGTCTTTAAATGAAGATCAGTCATTAAATGAAGGTGATAATCGGTTTTACATGTGAAGCAAACACAAAGATGATTTGTGCATTGTCTTTACCTGTACAAAAAAGTGAGAATAAGCATGTGTAGTTAATATAAGCAATATAAAAGTGGTAATTAATACAATTTTGGTTGTTCAAGTACTGTGGCACACTCCAGCTTCCACTATATAGTCTAGTAGAGGAGTTTTAATGTTCTAAGGTTAGAACAGAGCTCTGGTTAGCTGGGAGTAAATGTGTGTTAGTAGTTAGTCAGATGGTTCCAAAGTAAACCAAGGGGATAAAATGGAATCCAAGAATGGAAGCTCAGGAGGCAGAAGCAACTCTTAGGCATACAGCGATTGTTGGTAATATACAAATAGGCCGGGGAGGCTTGGGGCTTGGCCCAGGCAAACTGGTATGGAGTAGAGCAGGTGCCAAGGGGAAGAGTTAGTTGTGGAGCAGGTTTTGTCATGTTCTGGTTTCGTAAGTTGTGTTGTTTCTTTTTTTCTACTGTTTCAGTTTCCCGTTTTATTTCTGTCTACCCAATGTGGAATTTTCGGTAAAAAAATGCAAAGCTTAACCGGGAAGTGATGTAAAATACTCTCTTAATTACTTTTTAACTGTCATTGGCCTTTGAACAGCAAATAACCTTTGCCCCTGTTGAGAAAGATCTCAAATATTGACATGGGATTCAAGAACAAAAAAGCATTATATACTAAAACAAGTTATTGCAGTTTACATATACGTGTCTGCAATATGCCCCAACCAGTAGCTGCACTTTAATAAAAGTGTCACTGATGAACTTCTTGTATGATTTATAGAGTCTGTTGTTAGTGTGAAGGTATCTGGAAGTCTTAAAATGAAAAAAAAAAAGTCTACTCCTCCCTTTGCTCACTGTACACTCATTTCCAGTTCTGCAGGGTCTTTCCCAACTTTTTTCGTATGACTGTAAGGTTTTGGATCATTAAAGGGGAAATTGTGCAACAGGCTGTCATGACCGAATAACTGACTCTGGTGCAGGGCACAAATTAACATCCAGAGTTATTGAATACAAAAAGTTGTATTTAATTTGAGCTAAATATGACCGGCGTGGAGGTGTGAAGACGGAGGGAATCCATAAGATCCTGATCCAGAAGGTGATGGAGGGTGGACGGGCAGGCGAATAATCCAAGGAAGAAACCAAAAAAACGGCATGGAGGACTCAAAGGAAAAGCTTAGGCTTGAAGGAAGACAAAACGTTTATTTTTCTCTTTGGACAAAGCTATAACATGGAACCATGGAGCAGATTGGCAAGTTACCAACTGTATGGGAATTAACCAACTGGCTTTTTGCTTCAGTAAGGATTTGGTTATAAATACTCACTTTAGCATTGTTTGCTATCACATGATCCATGCATATTACTGATTGTCTTATTTTATATTATAACTATATTTTGTGTTGAAGTCTCTGGCTGTGCCCACAGACTCTCTTTCTCTCTTTTCTTTCTCTCCTTTTCTTCCTCTGTTACATTAGATACACGTCTTTAAGTCAACACAAACACAAACACATGTCATTTGGTACCACATTCCAATGTTATCAATATGAATTAGGACCCAGCTTGTTAGTCTTAGAGGTAACTAACCAATAGGAGTTGGTTGTTTCCAGTCCTCCTTTTGAGGGGTTTTGTCTGTGAAGAGCCCAGCGCTGAAATACTTTACCTGTGACCCAATAAATGTCCATTTTTTACTCTTGATCGACTCTGGTTTATTCTCAGGTTTCCAACTAAAGAATCGGGTTAACACTGCTATCACTAAGCACAAGCAGGGTTCAACTTTGCACTTTAATGCTGAATGTGCAATAATACATAACCAATATCATAATGATAATCTATTATGCTCAATAATATTATTCTAATCTGAAAAATTAAATAGATTTTGTTCCAAAAATGTTATGCTGACCTGATCAAATAGGTGCTATCAGCTACAGAAAAAATAAAAACCAAAGGAAACATTGAAAATGTTTCCAATTAAACAAAGCAATATTCTAATAAGGTGGTTCGATGTTGGATTAGTTTGATAAAACTTATACACTAAACAAAAGCAAAATGAACCAGTTACTCAATAATGTGTCACGGTTGTGTTCAATACCGTGTGAAATGTTGAAATGGAAATCTTCATGTAATATCGGCACTGATAACAGGACTAAAAGAGATCAAAATGTGGGAAAGGAAAATCATGAATCTGAACACGACAAGAATCTGATGATGTTTTTTGTATGAGTCAGTGTCCTGCTGGACTTAACTTACTCTGTGGTTTGTATTGTTCGAACGAGGGGAGAAATAAATACTCGGAAAACATCCTGCTTCTCCCTGCTGGGTTACAGTGTTTCAGCCGTTGCAGCTGAGTACATACCTTGACACAATAGAGCAGTCAGGAAAAAAAGGATTATCATACAAATTGTCACCATAGTTTTTGCAGAGTATGACAGCACAGACTAAAGACAGATTTAGATGTTTTAACCCTTAAACCCTCAGCAAAGAGCAACTTTGCCAGGAAATTTTCTTTCAGTCAGTTGCCTAGGGAGCTTTATACAGTGGTTGATGCCACTCAAGGCTTTTTAGTGGAGTTTTTGTCTATTCACATTTGCGTTTCATGCTTTTGTTGTTTTGTTTAATTTTTTAAATCAAAACATAGCTCCACCCTTGTAGAATACAATTTTCAAGGATTTTTTTCATGTATCATATCAGAGGTACTATGGAGGTTTCACCTTACAATAATGCCTTGAAAAACTGTTTTATTTTTGTGTACTCAGTATTGTGTTGTTGAATTGTTAGTAAATTACTTTTTATCGACCTGCCATGATGTATCATCTTCTGCAGCAGTTCTAATTAAATATTTAAATTGATCTTTATTGACTGGTGGTAAATAGTATTCAGAATATAATCCAAAAAATATTTATTAAGTAAGTGATCATTTCACATTGTGTATACCATTTATGCTACAACAAAGAAAACCTAATACGGTAATACAGAAGTACACATTACGAGTGTAGTTTTTCTGTATCTGTATTATGTTTATATTCACAATTTGGATACAACCTTACACTTAACATCAAAGCTAACAATAAAGGAGGGATTAACTATTTAAAAGGTTGTGAATATGAAGGAAATCAGAAAGCAGATTCTGACAGATTCTAATTAAAAAAACAAACTGACACAGATTTGTGACCTATAACATCAAAGAGATGTGTTGGATAGCAGTGGTAAAGACCACATTTGTCTGCTGCATCAATCTGTGTAGACTAAATATATGTGTAAAATATGACATCATACAAAGAAAGGAAATCCTGCACATACCAGAAGTAAATATATACCAGAAGTATATCTAACACCTTGTTAGGTTTGGGCTTCTGTACAAAGCTGCAGAGAGGACACGGCGTCCTCTCAGCAGGTTTGCTGTCTTTTTCAAAGCCGTAACATCCTCAGGCTTATCTTTACCGAGTGGGTTTTAAGGAGATTGTCCTATGAAAAAAAAGCACATATTTTTTAAGCCATGGAATGTTTTTTGTCCAGGGATGTGTGTGAGAAAGAGTCTTAGTCCAACTAAGCGGTTTCATCATTCTATAATCTTTCAATTGGTTTGAGCATCATAAAACAAAGTGTTGAATTAAAACTGATGACTTGGAGGAAACCAGGTAGTTTACTTATATGTAAATAGCTTTGTGTTTTTTTTTAAAATTATACTTTGATTAGTTTTGCAATGTTTTAGCAATATAAAAGGTTTGGTAATCTAATACATCTTTGGTATGGGATTTAAGGTTTTGGGATTTGGGATTTGGGAGGTTTTGTTCATACTGTACATAAATGTTCTGGTGCGTGGAGCATTATGAGCAACTGGTAAGAAACCTGCCCTAGCTAACTCTCTATTGAACAATGTAAAACATCTGATGCAGGCTTGCAAATATACTGTGCCTCCACCAGCTAACATTGGTCGCCAGTTTAAAAATTGTAAATTGTAGAAAATTGTAGAAAATGTGACAATAGCTGGTGGTGAGGGGTTGGACCCACGTGAAGTGCCAAGGAAGAAACACAAGGGGAACCAAGGAACTCACGGAAAAAGAAGACTTATTAAGAACAATAACAAAAAGTGCAGCCAAGCTGGATACAAAAACTGCAAATAAATCTAGGAGAAAACCTAAAACACTAGAAAATAGCTAAACTGAGGAACACACCTGAAAAAGAGACAAGGAAACACAGTGGGAGGCAGTGACATACAGTAATATATGGCCAGGATCGGACAAGAAATTAAGAGACTAAAAAGCTTATATAGAGGTGAGTGTAATTATTAAATGAAGAACAGGAGAGACAGTTGAACAGAGTTGAGATGATAACATATAACAGTACAATAAGCAATTGAAAGTAGTGAAGTTGGAGTAGACGCAGGAGAATAACACAGGAAGCTGAGACAGACACTAGAATAAAGCACAGGAAATCAAGGCACAGGGAAACAGAGCACACCAGAAACTAAACCAAAACCCAAAATCAAAGTTCAAAGCCAGAAACAAAACCTAAGCTCATGACAGAAAATGGAAAGATCAATCTGCATTTGAACTTTTGAACTAATAAAAAAAAGAGAATAGTTTTGGGGAAGCCAATCTATGCCTAGAGGAAGTTGAAGCAAAAATCAAATATGTGAATGCAAAATAGATGCTCATTTGGTACTCAAGCAAAGCAGTGCAGAGAGCGTTAATCCTTTGCAAGCTGTCCATGAATGTGGGCAGTCATCCCACACCAGCTCCCCATAGCTGCATTGCAGATGAGTATCTGCTGCTCTCCTGGCTTTATAAATTGATTTTTTTGTCTTTCATCCCGCCTGATGGATTGGCCCTTGGGGGATTTGTTACCTCATCACTGAGGTTACAAAAAGCAGCTCTGTTGTAAAAAAAAATAAAATCACACTATTTGATGTGCTGAACAAACTAACAGTGTTTTAGATTTCAGTAAAACTTTCTTAGTGGAAGGAAAAGGAAAAACAAACTGCTTCGATGGAGATCATAAGCAAAAACACACAATGAATGTTTGTTGGAAAGTTCTAAAGGAGTGAGAGAAAATACAACCCAGAATTTTCATGACTATGGATTTAATCAAAATAGGTTTCAAGTTTATATATTCTGACTGATCACCACATAGCCTCTCTTACCTTAGGGACTTTTTTCTTTTTTGAGCTGAGGCTCATTAACTCAACACTGCACTCAGGGAATTCACAGGACCCTACAGCCAACAACAACAATTCAAAAGTATAGATCAATATTCGCTGTGTAGGCTGCTTTGTCCAATCATGGCACAACATCATCTGTCAAACAATGCTGTCAACTGATATATAAATATACTATGTAGGGAAAATTTTAAAAATTAGGTTTATCTACTATCTATACCTGCATTTCCCTTTTAAAATTATTTTTACACTTTAAAAATTTAAAGGTTAATAGCCAATTATCTCACGTGAATAGTCTGAATAAGTGGGATATTTTAAGTTGTTTGATCTTATTCTGACCCTAAGATCAATTTTCTATAGAACACCCTACCAGGGGCTAACAGCCTTAACAATATAAGCGAGACGTGCACATAAGTGGTGTGCAGGTTGTGCTTACAAAAAAAGGGGGGAAAAAGCTGAAGATGAAATGTTGCAATGCTCATTGGCGTACATGAGATTTGGATATGGAAAAATGCTATCTGCAGTTGATAATGAAAACAATTGTAGCCACGACCAGAGGCCCAGTGGTCAACTCGACAAATGGAAAGACAAACTGAATGACGAACAGCATAAAGCACTGAGTAATTTTTATTTTTACATTTCATAAAGCGAAACATGGATGTCGTATGCGTTCATGTGAGGAAGATATTATATCTCTGAAGGGTCTTGTAGTTAACATCGGGAATGCGTATCTCTCTCAAGAAGGGGACACCCATATCATCCAGTGCATCGGACAGACAATAATTTCAGATTAGTAAGAAAAACTGCATGAACAGCTGAATTTTGGGGTGTGGTGTTCGATGGATGAGAAGATAGACCAGTACATTGTTTCTTTGTCTAGCAACAGAAATTTCTAGTTAGATTTCCTTGGATTAATGAATATGGAGGTCAATTGAACAGCAGAGGACACAGTGGATGGACTTGAGTAAATGTAGCATGCCTGCTGTTTAATGGAATGGAAGACAAAGGTCTCTATTGGGGTTTTTCCGTTATTGCCTACGCAGCCCTACACGGTTCTCCATGACATGGCTCTACATGGTTTAGGTGTTTTTTTCCATTACAAATCACGGCCAAGCAGAAAGACGGGCCGATTTGTGTGTGAACACAGCACAAACCGAAGACAACAATCAAGCACATTGCGGCAACTAAAAACTGTCTTAGCCTTTGTATTGGACCTAAGTGTTGGTTCGTGCTTAGGTGTTAGCGACGCTTGATGTGACTCCCTGGCCTATTGGCACCCGGCAGTCTGCCATCAGCCCTGATGGAACCCCGGCTGAGTAGGTGCCAGGTTCTAACTGTTAAGTGGGGTTAGCCCCTAGTGGAAATGCAAAAAATACTGTGCAGAGCCGTGCTGTGCCATGCCGAGTATGAACTTTTGGAAATGTGCCATAGATGCACCATAGGGGCCGTTGTTAACGTTGGAACACAAAACATAGTTGTACCCAAGTTACGCCAGATGGTGGATGTCAAGAATTCCCTTGTGCACATTCTGTGCACACCCACACCCTGGAGAACTGCGCCAAGTAAGCTGAACTCCCTTACTGTGAGTTATTTAGTCAATCCAAATTGCATAACTATAGATAATATGTAGATATGTAATGATAAAAGCATAGTCCTTGTCAAATTAGGAAAGTTTCACAATATCAGATGGTCTGCATGGAGATAGGAGACTGTTGAAAATATGGAGGATGTTGGCAGATATCACAATCTAAGTGGCAACTAGTGATGACCGGAACTTGGGCATTTGTATCCTTTTCCTAGCCAACATTAATTTTACAGCTCATGTCTCTCAGGTTTCAGGAACTATTAATGGATGCAAGGATGAGCACATGGTTGCTTTTGGAAAGTTGACTCTATTGATAGAGAGTGCAAGTGCAGGAAAGAGACTGGGTCAGATACTGATGCTGACAAGGACAAGATTAATCTACTGAGAGCGATAACTCATGAGTATGAATGCAGATATGAATTCCTTAAATCATCTGATGAGTTTTTGATTTTGGATCTGAAACGTAGCCTCTTGAAATGAAAGACTGACAGTTTTAGGAACACAACTTTCAGTAACATCCTTGAGAAATATAATGTCAACGTGATTGTTGACAGAGATTCAACTTTAAGAGAGAGGAGACATTTAAAGTAAGCCATAACTGAAGCTAAATTGAAGTATGGGGGACCCAACAGCACCTGGGTGCCAAAGATTGAGGGTCCCACACACCTGGCTTGGGGATTTTGAAGCAGTATGATAATGACTCTGGGAAGAGTGGGTTGTATCCAGGTTTCTTAGAGGATGAAGGGGCAAATGTTATGTCTGAAAATGCCTCAGTTTGTGTTCTTATTGTGTCATGTTAGACTCACTTATGTTATGCACTGTGAATGACAGATTACCAAGTCTTTAAGGCTGATAGCTGGTTTTTACAGCGTGAAAAACTGGAATGAATGTAAAACAGGATATTAACGAAGGTAAACGGTGTGGTATAGACTATGGATGAAGGGATGAATACTTAAGATGAACTTAATTAAAATAAACATAAAATTGTCATCTTACATGCATAATTCATTTTACAACCTCATAATGACTTTATTTTAATAAACCAGAGGTAACCCAGAAGTGGCTGAAGCGTTACACAGCCATTGTGTGAAAAAAATATTTAAATGAATACTCAAAAAAGCATACTTAAAATTATTCAAAAAGCATCTGGTAAAACAAAATCTGTTAAATCAAGTAATCCATCAAATAAAACACCACAAGAAACACAAACCCACTCCAACAGAAGGGCAAGGATACTGCAATGTGTAATCTTCTGTGGCAGTGTTGTGGACATTACTCAAATGTATATAAAAGCCCCAAGAAACGCTCAGCTATAACTGATACAAACAGTGATCTACACTCACCGGCCACTTTATTAGGTACACCTGTCCAACTGCTCGTTAACACTTAATTCCTAAGCAGCCAATCACATGGCGGCAACTCAATGCATTTAGGCATGTAGACATAGTCAAGACAGTCTCCTGCAGTTCAAACCGAGCATCAGTATGGAGAAGAAAGGTGATTTGAGTGACTTTGAACGTGGCATGATTGTTGGTGCCAGAAGGGCTGGTCTGAGTATTTCAGAAACTGCTGATCTACTGGGATTTTCATGCACAACCATCTCTAGGGTTTACAGAGAATGGTCCAAAAAAGAAAAAACATCCAGTGAGCGGCAGTTCTGTGGGCGGAAATGCCTTGTTGATGCCAGAGGTCAGAGGAGAATGGCCAGACTGGTTCGAGCTGATAGAAGGGCAACAGTGACTCAAATAACCACCCGTTACAACCAAGGTGGGCAGAAGAGCATCTCTGAACGCACAGTATGTCCAACTTTGAGGCAGATGGGCTACAGCAGGAGAAGACCACACCAGGTGCCACTCCTTTCAGCTAAGAACAGGAAACTGAGGCTACAATTTGCACAAGCTCATCGAAATTGGACAATAGAAGATTGGAAAAACGTTGCCTGGTCTGATGAGTCTCGATTTCTGCTGCGACATTCGGATGGTAGGGTCAGAATTTGGCGTCTACAACATGAAAGCATGGATCCATCCTGCCCTGGATCAACGGTTCAGGCTGGTGGTGGTGGTGTCATGGTGTGGGGAATATTTTCTTGGCACTCTTTGGGCCCCTTGGTACCAATTGAGCATCGTTGCAACGCCACAGCCTACCTGAGTATTGTTGCTGACCATGTCCATCCCTTTATGACCACAATGTACCCAACTTCTGATGGCTACTTTCAGCAGCATAATGCGCCATGTCATAAAGCTGGAATCATCTCAGACTGGTTTCTTAAACATGACAATGAGTTCACTGTACTCAAATGGCCTCCACAGTCACCAGATGTCAATCCAATAGAGCATCTTTGGGATGTGGTGGAACGGGAGATTCGCATCATGGATGTGCAGCCGACAAATCTGCTGCAACTGTGTGATGCCATCATGTCAATATGGACCAAACTCCCTGAGGAATGCTTCCAGCACCTTGTTGAATCTATGCCACGAAGAATTGAGGCAGTTCTGAAGGCAAAAGGGGGTCCAACCCGTTACTAGGATGGGGTACCTAATAAAGTGGCCGGTGAGTGTATGTCTGTCTTCCTTGTTTTATGATTGGAGGTATTATCAGCCCTCAAAGAATGAGGACTGATGTCAGAAAAGGTTTTTAAAAAACAGGCTCAAGTGTAGCTCAGTCAGGCTGTTAAGTTCTTTGCCTTCCTCCCTGCAAAAGGAAAATTAACCTAAAGCCAGGGACAACCTCTCACCACATAGAAAATGTCTGAGTGTCAACACATAGTTACATACCTCAATATTTTCCAAAATATGTATTTAAAAATGTTGACTATTGATGTATGATATTAAGCCATGTTCAATTAATACGTAATATGGCTTTTTTGTGTCAAAATAATAACTGAAATAAAGAATTTCTCATTGCAAAAAGAGGGGTCAGAATAAACCACAAACAGCTCTGTTTCTTTCCATTGTAAACATTTGCAATGTGTCACTTTTTCTGCTGCAGTGCTTGCAGCAGAAAAAAATATCATGGTGGGGGGACAAATGTTAAAATGCAGGGAATTGAACGATTATGATGATGTAAATCAGATGATATCTTTTTTTATGACAACTTCACTGACACGTTTCAATAAAACATTGTGACAAATTTCACGCTATTTATTTATTGTATGTTGAATGAGTCTGCAGAAGGTTCCATTGTAAAAAGAATATGCGTATTTGTGGCACAAGTACATTTTTTAAAATCCAAAATATCTCAAATATTTTCAAAGACCCTTTCTACATATCTGTAATACATGTTGCTCCTCCATTGCGTTTACGTTGGGTGGATCCCGGTACAGTAAGGAGGCCTTTATAGCCTGAATTTGCGCAATATAATATGCATATTGGATGAGAAAAAGGACAGGTGTGGATCGAGGGAAGGGATGGGCCGAACTACGTAGACACGGATAGGGGGAGCTGAGAAGAGGGAGGGAGGGAGTCGCCATTACCATTCGGTATTGCTGCTGAGAGGAGGGAGCTCCCATCGGCAGGTTTCTGCTTTCAACGCATACCATTCTAACAGCACCAAAAGTACTGCAAAATACGGGCAAATCGGCCATTCGGGACTTAATTGGACTACACCTCCGACTAAACGAGGCTTTGGATTTTGTTCGACGGGCTCTATCGCGAGAATTGTGGATAGTGAAAAGGAATTTTTGCCTTTGAATGTGGGAATGCTTCATCCTGTTTTCCGTGGTATGTGGATCTGGGAGCGACCATGTTATTAGGTGGGTAGGGGAATGTATCTGAACTGACTTCATGAGCCCAAACGAGCCCTCTGTTGTGGACGAAAGCTGCCCGCGAGAGTATGCCCCCGCTGCTGTAAAACGGGCTATTGTCGGTTTGTAAATCTCGTTTGTAAAATTTGCTCCGCTTGCGCTTTTTTCACCCGAGTGATCCCAAACTAGGCTGTTAGGCTAACGTTAGCTATTAGCTAACTCACCCTTCTGGCACGTTAGCCCATCAGTGCTTGGCTAATGTTGGCTAGTGGCGATTGAAAAAGGTAAGCTTTTTTCCCTTTCCTGCAATATCAGGGCCAAAACCAGACCGAACGAGGTTTCAGCCTCTCCCTTAGATATCATTTTCAACATTGGTACAGACCCGAAGTGCTGAACCAAGCCAGTTGTGGCCATGGGGTACTGACGCATTAACTTGCCCCGAGCGTCTGTTAGTTTTAATTTCAGTGAAACCATGTCCGTATCGTCAACTCTTACTTGTTCACTTTTTTTGTATGATTGTGTCCTTTGTTCGCTGTAGAATTATTCAATATATCTGAAGTGACAACCGCCCTTTTCACTTTTCAATTTCATTTTTTTTAAAGGGAGAGTCTACAAAATCTCTCAAGAAATTTGATATCTGAATTCCAGGTCTCCATGATATCTCCACTGGAAATTGAATCTTTCCAGACTTTGTGTGGCTTTGCGTTAGCTTCGGGAATGACTGCATGGATCGTCAAATCTAAGAGTTCCCCGGAAAGATTATCGAATTTTCCTGTCATGTAACAGGGCTTGTTCACACTTTTACCGTCCAACGTCTGATCAATGATTAGTTATAACCACATTCGTCACTTGTCGTTAACGAACCTTAAACAGTATGGGGGGGGGAAAATGGGCCAAACAGTTGGGTCAGTGGGTTTTTCTTGTAGCTGCAGCCCTGCATCCCATCTTCGTGGTTTCATGCTGCTGCAGCTCCCTTTTACCTCTTAGCCAAAGTCTTTAAAGGGGTATTTCTCCTTTAATCCTTGGAACCATTATGATATTTCTCATTCACAGTTTTTAATGGAAAAATGTTCACATTCATACTTGCATATTCATTGTGGTTATTTGTTGTAAAAGCCCTCTTTAGTGTATAAAACCAAAGTGGCTCTCAGAATGATTTGTTTGTATTTTTGTGTTGAGTAATCGTTTGTCAGTTTTAGGGCTTATTTTTTAAACGTTTTGCCACGTTGGGCTTAGTGTGAAAACGTTTATAATTAACCTTTTGGTGCTAGACAGAACATGCAACTAGATGTTTTGTGTAACTTAAAAGTAATTGATATATTGTTTTGTGTTTTGTTGTAAAATTGTGAAAATTGGTATGTATTTGGTGTAGCGTTACTTCTATTTAAAAAGTAAAGATATTCAGATACTTGAGGGATTACCTACATACAGATACATGTCTGAAGACTTTAGCATATTGGTTTGCGTGCATATGAAATCTATTGTTATTGGCAGAAAGCTCGTAAAATATTCAGCATACCATCTGAGGGGATTGGTTTGGGCAGGCCTCAGAGTGATGACATGTTTGATTTAGTCCGTTTGTCTATTAACTGTTTTTAAATCTGAGGCACATTGGACGGGGAAGTCACAATAGGGATATCCCGTACAAGTCTAGACCTAACTTTAGATAAGAGTGTAATTGTTTGTGAAATAAATAGATAAATAAATTACTTGAGTTAAGCTTCAATGGCAGTTTAACAGCGCATGTTTTCTTTTATACTTCTCATAGCAAAACATCATCACTATCTAGTAACAATAGCATCATCTATTACTGATTTTAAATAAGAAAGGAAATAATATTTAAGTTGAACAGTTAGACAGTGAATAGAAAACATGCTATTAAATAACATAAACCATGTAACTAACTGGTCTGGGTATGCAAAACTATATATATTACATTTCATTCCTCACATTTACTCTTCAGCTAATTGTTGGGAGCTTTGAGATATTTTGAAAACGACATCTAACTAGTGTATGTGTTCTATTTTGATGTTTATGTCACAACTATCACAAAGGTAAGCTGCCGAAGAAATTTGACTCTTTATTTTGCACCCTTTCCCTTTGTGCATTGGCAGCTAATACATTTCAGTCAGCATCATGCATAATTAGGTCAAGCTCTAGTTATAGATCTGTTTGGTCATTTAATTTGACCACCATTATCTTCCCAGCAGACATGCACTGGAGGGAAATCAAGACATAGACTGGTATATATTCAACAAGACTGAGGGACTTAATGACCTTTTGTATACTTGTTAAGTGATGCTGCAGTTAATAAATCAGGGTTGTGTGAAAGTGGTGTCAGTGACTGAAAAATAAATTATGGTGATAAAAGGTGAATTTTCAGTCACAAATTTTCATATTTTTAGCAATTTGATTTTAGAAATATAAAAAAGCACATGCATTTAGATGTTTAAGAACTATAAAAATGTGAAGACAGCAGTGTTTAACTATGTCGGTACTTTTTTTTAAACAAAAAAGTTGCTAAAAGAATTAACTTTGGAACATACACTCCTTACAAAAAGTTAGGGATATATGGCTCCTCGTACAAAAAGTACTGAAACACTGAGCAGTTGACAAGTGTATTCAAAAGTTTAGAGATGCTCACATTAAGCGCATTTTAGGTTCATCCGGAAATTTTTCCTGATAGCCGGAATCGCCAACTTTTTGTGAGTAGTAAATGCTGATCACCTAGTTATGCACTCACATGATGGGATGAGAAGGCCTGTTTTTGCATGTGGGAGGTCAGCCCAACAGGGTTTAGCTTTTATTTTTTTGTAGGAATACCTCACTTTCTTATTTATTGCCATAGAGGTGCTTGGTGACTGAGTAAGAAATCCTGTGAGGCAAGGTGAGCGTATTTCTCTTTCAGGATTTACAGTATGTGGAGAGTAAAAAAATGTTTGGGAAGTTCTTTTTTCAGCCTTTATAGCTCACTTGTGTTTTGGGCAGCAATTTGTATTTCACTTCAATTTTGATTTATATGTTATCATATAATTATAAAGCAACTGTGCCTCTTTTAAAACAGATAAGACACTCTGCCTGTTTCAGTCCTTAAACAAGGCAAATAGTGCATTTTTATTTAGAACTTGGATTAATCTGTTAAAGAGTTTCCCATCCTTTACGCTGTGTTTTGTTGCGTTTCAGGGCTTAACAGTATTTAGTCATCTAACAAAACGGATTTCCAAGTGATACCATAATCCCTCCAGCAACCTTGCCATGAACAGAACAATCATGATGCACAAGCTTACTTTTAGCTATTAGCTCAGCACAAATGCACTGTGAGCTTTCTTGCTGGGAGCTGACATTAACGAGCCTATCATAGACTCCATCTAGACTTTCATTTTATTGGCAGGCGACACAGCTGTTTCTTTTCTATTAATATGGGTTAACTTTGATTCCCGAGACTCATGTTGAGCCTGCGTGTTGACAGCATGCAGAATATATACAGTAAATTGTTTGATGACTGACAGTAAAAACCTGAACAGATGCTTGTATACGAGTAATGAATATGTTATTTGAATAAAAAGCCAATATCAGGCTTGTCAAGCATTTTTACGTCCAGAACAAAGACAGGAAAATATTTTTAAGCTGTTGTAATAGATTTATTTGGGTAGTTGCTGAGTAAAGTTTCCACATGTTTCTTGATACTATGAAGAAGAGGTGCTTGGCGTACCTTTTTATCGTGATGCTTGCTTGTCATAGACATCGAACCCAAATCCTTCTCATTTCTCTTTGAATTCTTCTAAAGGATGTAGGACTTACATTTTCTTGGAAGTGAAGTGATATGATCATTCAGTCAGGATGTTGAGGGGCATTTGGACTAATACTCTAAGGTTATAAATTAAAGACATGCCCTGCTTTAATTAACAGGAGGAAAAAAAAGGGGCGGAAGGCCAAGAGGTGGAATTAGGTTCATTACATTCTTGCCACATCAAATCCAAATTTTCAGTTATTTCACTTTATTCACAGTATTTTTGTATTTCCACTTGGAGCTAGCCCCATTTAGCAGTTACAACTTTAGGACCTACTCGGTTGGGGTTCCAATACAGCAGACTAGGGCCGACGGCAGACTGCCAGGCACTGACTAGTCAGTAAGTCACGTGAATAGATGGCAACTCTGTTGCCTGAACCCTGTCTGTCTTAGAAACGTGACGAGAAAAAACGTTTAATTATTTCTGTGATCATAAAGGTTGCAAATACCTTATACATGAACCCTCATTGCAGTTTATTATATATAGTTATATAGTATAATATATAGTTACCACAATGTCCTTAATATTTGGCTTGTGAGTGTGCCGCATATAAGTGATGTCACGCGACAATAGACCTGTCTCTTTGCTCGGCCACAATTGGTAATGGCCACCTATACAGTGTACTGCCACAGCTTGCCGATCCGTGTAGGGCTGAGGAGGAACTGATGGAAAAGTGCCATGAATACCATGCTAGATGGCATTTTTGCCGGTTCTGGGGATATGTGTCATTCATCACATCTCTGTATTTTTCTACTATATATAGGAGTGGCACAGAAGCTATTGTGTAAACCAATCATATGTTTGTAAACCTGCCAGATGTGTTAATGTCTCATAATTAGGGATGCAAATTATCGATTAATTCATTAATCATTAGTTGATTATCTTATCGATCGACTTTCGATTAATTGATAAGCGGCGTTTTTCACCTGAGTTTCAGGGCTTCAATAGGGCCTTAATATAATTGAGGTATTATATTACATTAGCCAACATTATGATACCATAATTATATTGTATTATATTATACATTCCTCAAGTAATTATGCATTAGGAGAAGAAAGCAGACACGTTTTTAAGGTAAAACAAAATCTTTAATTAAAAAAAAACCTGGCTCAGTTGTTGCATGATAGCGCTCATCAACAAGGCTTGAACCAGTCCAGCTGTTTGTTGATGAGCGCTATCATCTCTCCGGCTGATGCTAATGCTAACGGATAGGTGGCTATGCTAGCGAGCTAGCTGGCTAACGCCCCAACGTTCTTGTTTTTGTGGTCGCGGACAGTCGCTATGACAACCTTCTTTGCCTGAATTAACAATATTGAAGTGGTCACACACCGCACTTCTTTTCGCCCGCTTCATTTTGTTTTCAACCCTGGTCTCTCTCGCGACATGAGGCGTGTTCTCGTTCTCACGCTGTGTTCAAGTTACAGTAAAGCGCTAGTGGTTAATCGTGATTAATACATTTTGATCGAGCAACCTCTTGATCGACAATTAATCTAAAGTCGATTAACCGTTTGCATCCCTACTCATAATGTCTCTTACATTATGAAGAAACGTCTTGGGTGTCTATGATTGGCTCCAATTGTACATTTGATGGAAAGATTTTAGGTGCGTTCTGTCTTTTTTTTCCATTGGAAGTTACAGTGCACAGTTTTCTGAATTTGTTATATGGTATGACTAATTTAATTTATAAATACAGCCATGTATTCTTGGTTGTTAAATGTTTTTGAAAGTTTTAACACCTCTAATACCAACATTTAAAAAAAAGAATGCTTGCATTTTTATTTCTCAACTCCTCCCCCCCATACACACACACACACACACACACACACACACACACACACACACACACA
>JABUIW010000011.1:1198641-1260838 GCA_013363375.1 Menidia beryllina | reverse complement strand
ACACACACACACACACACACACACACACACACACACACACACACACAGGTGACATCATCACTTTGGCCTGTATAAACAGTCTGGGGATGATATTGCTCCACGCCAGTGAACTTGATTCCTTCACGGGCTTAACATGCTGCTATTCTCAAGAGGGCTTTTTTAAAAAAAAACTCATGCAGGCAGATTTAAAGAGAAAAGACAACATGAATTTTGCAGGACTTGTGAGTTATTTTTAGTGGCAAAAAGATATTACTCAACAATATTTTGTTGCCAATTACTTGTGGGGTCTTACAGTATCTACAATCAATAATTGCATGAAATGACAGCAGTGTAAAATGGGATTTTAACTGTTTCCTAATGTTTAACCAAGTACCAAAATGATTCCACATGCAACGAATGTTGTAGAGCCAATTTAAGTACTGTGGCCAAGTTGCTGGAAAAAATGTGTTAAAGCAAGAACAGGCATAAAATTGGGCATAAAAAATCTATTACTGATAATATAGCCCAAGGATGTGCTGCTGAAGATAGCAAATCTAAACCAGTCTATCTTCAGTATTTCGATCTCATAGCTAAGCAAATCATTTCTAGGTCAGTGCCTGTCAAAGGGCTGGAGTTGCATACCATTTTTATCTTGGCTCATCACAAATTGGTTGAAAGCACTCCTTTTTTTCCTCTGCAAAGAGAAAGTGACATTGCTGAGCACAGCCAACGAGTCAATTACTCTCCCTTTTCTTATACATTTTCATTTTGAACAATATTGATATTTTGATTTAAAAAATCATCTTTTTGTAGTATAATTGATGTATAAATTACTATTTTAAAACTATGTTACAAATATATATATATAGATGTGTGTGTGTGTACATCATAAAATCATATAAATGTTATAAAGCTTGATTATCAGTAGTCACATAAATGAATACTCGGTACACCTTTTTGTAATTGGATAAACAGAGAAACAAGTCAAGTGTGTTATTTCCTAAATTAATTTCTCAAATTACACGAAATGTACATATATTTTTAAAAATGAATTCTTTCTCTAATTGTGAATTTCATATCTTGCAGGGAGGTGATAAAATGAGAAGCTGGCTGCTCTGACCCAGCTTGAAAAACGCCCCGGATAGAAACTCGAAGAGATACAGAGAGAGGCATTCAGAAAAACGAAAGGAAATTCAAAATGGCAGTGCCCCTGACCCACTGACAAGCAGAACTGGAATGATATCTTGACCTTTTTTCCTGAAAGTAACCAAGTTAGCGATGAGTGGGACGATATAATGGCCAAGAACAAGGATGCACGCCCCCCAACATTTGCTGTCAGTGTGGTTGGTCTCTCGGGGACAGAGAAAGAGAAGGGCAACTGCGGTGTTGGAAAGTCCTGCCTATGCAATCGGTATGTACGTCCCGATGCGGACAATTACTACTCCGAGCATACTTCGGTGCTCAGCACAATAGACTTTGGTGGACGTGTAGTCAACAATGACCATTTCCTGTACTGGGGGGAGGTCTCCCATCGAGGGGACGAAGGTTTGGACTGTAAAATCCAAATCATTGAACAGACTGAGTTCATTGATGACCAGACATTTCTTCCGCATCGGAGTACAAACCTGCAGCCGTACTCGAAACGAGCTGCAGCGACTAAGCTTCAGTCAGCAGAGAAGCTTATGTACATCTGCACTGACCAACTGGGTTTGGAGCAGGACTTCGACCAGAAGCAGATGCCAGATGGGAAACTGAGCATTGATGGCTTTGTGCTTTGTGTTGATGTTAGCAAGGGCTGCAATAGGAAATTTGACGACCAAATGAAATTCGTAAACAGCCTTTACTCGCAAATTGTCAAGTCAAAGAAGCCTATTGTTGTAGCTGCCACAAAAAGTGATGAGTGTGTGGACCAGCATCTGAGGGACCTGCAGGCCTTTGTCGCCAGCAAGAAGAACTTGATGCTAATTGAGACGTCTGCACGCTCAAAAGTCAACATAGAGCTCTGCTTCAATGCCCTTATCCAACAGCTGGATAAAACGAGAGGAAAACCAAAAACTGTGCCATACCTGGAGGCCTATAAAATCCAACGACACATTGTAGCCTCGGTAACTGACAAATTTGAGAAACTGATGATGCACACAGTGAGAGATTATCACACGACATGGAAAACTGTGATAAATAATCTAAAGGGACAACCGGACTATGACGAGTTCATCACTTTGGAGGGCTCGAGGAAAGCTCGCAACATGTTCACTAAGCACATTGCACAACTGAAGCAGGAGCACATTAAGAGGAGGAGGGAGGAGTACCTGACCACATTGCCAAAAACCCTTAACAATCTTTTCAATAATCTAGATGAGGTTGAACATCTCTCTTGGCTTGAGGCACAGAGCGTAATCCGCAACCGACCAGATTTCCAGTACTGGTTTTTGATACTGGAGCAAACGCCGTGGGATGAGACAGACCACATTGACAACAGTGATCGCAGGATACCCTTTGACCTCCTTGACACACCTGAAGCAGAGAGAATTTACCATAGCCATGTCCAGCACCTGCTGTCTGAGAAAAGAAGGGTGGAGATGAAAGAGAGGTTCAAGAAGACACTGGAAAGGGTTCATTTCATTAGTCCAGGGCAGCCCTGGGAGGAAGTCATGTGTTTTGTCATGGAAGACGAAGCCTACAAGTACATCACTGAATCAGATAGGAGGGATGTTTATTGTAGACACCAGCAGGAAATAGTTGAAAGGGCCAAAGAGGATTTTCAGGAAATGCTTTTTGAGCATGCAGAGCTATTTTACGACTTGGACTTGAACGCAACCCCCAGCTGTGACAAGATGAGTGAGATCCATAATGTGCTGAACGAGGAGCCCAGATACAGAGCACTGCAGAAACTTGCCCCAGATAGAGAGTCCCTTCTACTTAAACACATTGGATTTGTTTACCACCCCACTAAGGAGACATGTCTGAGTGGGCAGAACTGCATAGATATGAAAGTGGAGCAAGTTTTAGCAAACCGCTTGGTGCAGCTTGATCACGGACGCTCTAATCTCTACTATAACAGTGCCAACATTGATAAGATCAATCTCTGCCTTCTGGGAAAGGAAGGTCTGTC
The DNA here is from genome assembly GCA_013363375.1 of Menidia beryllina. Lineage (NCBI taxonomy): Eukaryota > Metazoa > Chordata > Actinopteri > Atheriniformes > Atherinopsidae > Menidia > Menidia beryllina. The sequence goes on along the minus strand of JABUIW010000011.1, from coordinate 1,257,747 downwards.
TCAAGAACTAGGCAATGAGATCCGAGCTCAGTCTACAGATGATGAGTACACCCTAGACGGTAAAATTTATGAACTGGACCTTCTCCCTGTGGACGTTAACTCAACGTTACTTTTTAGCCACACATGGTTAGCTTCGTTCAAGCCACATGGTTGCTTCTGTGTGTTCAACTCCATTGAGTCACTTAACTGCATTGGCGATTGCATAAGCAGGATCAGAGCAGAGATAGGGCAGAGTCGGCGCGACAGATTTGGTCAGCAACTCCCTTTCATTCTCATACTTGCAAATCAAAGAGACAGTGTTTGCAAAAACATACCTATCCTGAGACATCAGGGTCAACAGCTGGCAAACAAGTTGCAGTGCACCTTTGTCGATATCCCCTCTGGGGCGTTTCCTCGTAAATTCACAGAGTTTCAAATTAAACAGGGGCTCCGAGCAGTACTCGAGGGGTTAAAGCATCACTTTGATGTTTTTGCCCCTCTTCCCTGTATCAAAGACATGACAGAGATGGACCTCAGAATAGTCATGTGCGCCATGTGCTGGGACCCTTTTAGCGTTGACCTCATCCTCTCACCTTTCCTTGACTCTCACTGCTGTAGTGCAGGACAGCCGGGTCAGAGCAACACACTCATACTGGACAAAATTATTGGGGACAGTCGGCGGAGGATCCAGGTCACTGTTCTTTCCTACCACTCTGCGATTGGTGTCCGTAAGGATGAGTTGGTGCATGGCTACATTTTGGTTTACTCTGCTAAACGCAAGGCCTCGATGGCAACCCTGCGGGCGTTCCTGGCTGAAGTCCAAGATGTTATCCCCGTTCAGATGGTCGCCATTACGGACAGCCAGGCAGACTTCTTTGAGAACGATGCCATCAAGGAATTGATGACAGAAGGGGAACACATCGCCACAGAGATTGCCGCCAAATTTACTGCCCTCTATTCACTTTCACAGTATCATCGACAGACAGAAGTTTTTACACCATTCTTCAATGAGGTTTTAGAGAAGAAGCCAGGAATAGAAAGTTCTTTCCTGTTTGACTCATCACGTGAGTGCACCACTGGAGCCAGTGAGGACACCTTCCCTACATCTCCTCACAGCCATTCCCCTGCCTACAACACCTATTACCCCGAATCAGATGACGATAATGAGGCTCCCCCACCCTACAGTCCAATTGGTGATGAGGTTCAGCTTCTGCCTACGCCCAGTGAGCGAGCCAAGTACCGGATTGACTTGGAGGGGAATGAGTACCCTGTCCATAGCACGCCCGTTGGAGACCATGAACGCAACCACAAAGTGCCTCCACCTGTTCGTCCCAAACCAATCCATCCCAAGCCTAATGTCAAAAAGCTGGACCCAAACCTTCTTAAAACGATCGAGGCTGGCATGCGAAGCAATCGCAGACTGCCACGTGGGCCAGTTACACACCCAGAAGATGTGGAGCCATCAGACAACTATGCAGACCCTGTGGACACTTTGCTGAGGTCCAGAGGTTACCACAATGACGACATATATGCTGTGCCCGATGATGCACACAGTAGGCTCGTCAAAATCAAAAACTCCCTCGGTGGGCTACATGGTCTCCACGGAGGACTTGAAGAGGAGAATGGATTTGATCGGAAGTCTCAGGCTGGAAGACGGCCATCGAAATACAAGCATCGTTCGAAAATCTTATTCAGTAAAACAAAGGCCTACCAAAGACGATTACACTCTGACAGTGATGGGGAAGAGTCCTGCCCGGCCACCCAGAAAAAGAAAAAAGGAAGAGCCCATCGGGGTAGCGAAGAAGATCCACTCCTCTCCCCAGCTGAACCCTGGAAAGGCGGTATTGATAATCCTGCCATCACATCTGACCCTGAGCAGGAGGACAGGAAGATGAAAAAGAAAAAGACACCCAAGACGCCAAAGGAACCTAAAAAGGTGAGTCTTCACTGTTTTCGTATGTTGACAGAATGTTAATGCTGGGTTCTTTCATTGTGTACTTTTAAAAGTCTGCTTGCGTTTGAAGAAGCAATATAGAAAAGGTAAAAATAAAATGTTTTCAAAGAAGAAAGTGTATAAGATGTGCATAAGTCTCTGATATCACATTTTATAAGTCTGAGCCTTACATTGAGAACAAACTAAGTTGATTAAATGGCTCTACATGCCTCAGATAAGCAATACAATTGCTGTAATTTTATTTCAGTCTTACGAACTAAAGATTTGAATCGGAAATGGAGTTGAAATTTGCTTTTGTTTAGGTACAGTGGTTGATCTTTGAAAATATGCTAAAAACTAATTACAGTTTATCTCAATCAATCCGTCAATCATAATTGAAATTTTTTTTTTTTTTTAAAGACTTTAACAAACGCAGACATGTGGGAGATTTGGCAAGTACACTGGCATAGATCAGATAGTGTGAAAATCAGTGGAAAAACATCCGCTGGCACCACATGGGTGTCATGAATGCTGGGTATTGTTGGAGCGCTGAAACAGTCTTTGATAATCAGAGGAGAGAGTCAGAGCAGAAATAGAGACTACAAAACACAAGGTGTTTAATCGCCGTCTTGGCCAATTATAGAGGAGCCCAAAACTGCCTTAGGCATGAATAGTCTTTGAAGAGCAGAACAGTGTGGGAAATCAAAGCTAACTCAGCACATCTATCCTCTTCCTAGCTTTGGTCTTGAACAATGCCATTCTCTCGCTTCTTGTTTTCCTCCATATGAGCCTTCCTCTGCTTTCACTCCTTCTTTTCCTCTGTCCCACAGAAGCTTTTCTGGTCTATTCCCTGATTGCTTTCCTCCTCCTCCTTCCTTGTCTCAGCTGATATTTTCCTCCTCTTCATCCTCTTTCTTCTCCTATATCTGCTTTCCCTCATCTGTTTCTATTCCCTCATCTTATTCCATTTGTCGTTCCATCTATTCACGCTCTTCACCTCTACATCTCATTCTCACATTTGTTTTTATCTGCTCCTGCCTTCATCATGTTCCAAATTCTCTTCTTCATTTTTACATTCTGTCCATCTTCTCTTTTTCTCCACATTCCTTTTGTACGTAATATTTTCTGAATGTCATGTATTTCTTCTATCCTGTTTCTATTCCCTGTCAACCTTATTCACTATTAGATGTCATTCTGGCTCCGATAAACTCTTTCTCATAAAATCCCTTTTTTGTCATTACAGCCGAAATCATCTAAGCCTCCAAAACCTCTATACCCGCCCACTCGCAGAACCTGGGAGAGCAACTACTTTGGTGTTGCCCTGCAAAGCTTAGTGACTCCGGACCGTCCCATCCCACTCTTCATTGAGAAATGTGTTGACTACATAGAACTCACAGGTAATGAATTTTCACGAGTTTTATCCCATATTGTGCTTCACTCTTTTGTCTATGTTTATGTTCATGCATTTAGCAGACGCTTTTCTCCAAAGCGACTTACAAAGTTGACACAATTTTACAGTTATCATTAATATGACAATAAGTTGTCTAGAGGAAAATCCCTAGTCGGGATCTGTGATGACAGCAAAGAGAGAGAGAGGGAAGTGAAGGAAGAGTAGTAGAGGGGTACAGAGGTATGGGTAAGAGTTAGGATAAGAGATGCTTTTGTTCCTAATTCCTTTTGTAGTTTCAGGTCTAATTATTCACTTGTTCTGAGGACCACCATAACTCACTCTAATAGGGGCCTTTAAGATAAATACCTGTTAGTACTGTTATGGTACATGTTTACATGGTTGCAAATGGGTTTTAAGATTCATTGAAAGCACATGGATCGAATATCAGTTGGGGTCTTTCCTCCCAAACAAGTTTTGAATGTTAGTCTGTGACGATGCCTGTCCGTACAAGCCAGTTTCACTTCAGTGTGTTTATGCGCTCTTCGTTTGTTGTGCTGTTTAAGAGTTGCTTGGCTGATCACAGGTTTTTCGAATACTGCTGTCATCAATTGCATCGACTATGTCACAAGGTGTTTTGTCTACCATGTTGTGTGCGAATGACATAAGTGAGATTCCCATCACAGCAGATATGAAGGCCTTACTGGATATATTTAGCTCCACAAGGTTTTGGCTCGCACAGCGAGCTGAAGTGTTACTTTTTGCCTCTGACCACTTAAATTAATATTTTAATCTTTTTCAATTTTTTATCAGTTTGTTACATTATGAACTTACACATGGTCCAGTACTCCTTTCCTCTTTTAATGATTTAAATCTTTTGCAGAGTGACCTTAAAGAAACTTTTTCTACATATAAGTTTGAGGAGATCTATTATCTCTTGTTAACTCTTGTTAGATTTGCTTTTGAGTTATTGCAATATTCCAAATCAGTTCTAGTATTTGAAAAAGTTTAGCAATGGCTTTGTCTGTCTGTTTTGCTTGCTGTTGAATGCAGACTTAAGATGTGGGTGTAAAAAAAAAAAAAAAGGCAAGATCATATTTCTTCTCGCTCTCTCCATTGTACTTGTGCACAGCAAATGTATGTGCATTTTTTTTGTTGCTGTTGTGCTTTCATCTAGTGTTTCACAATGAGGAAGTGTACGGTTTTGTCTTAAAGAATCCCCTTTAAGTGGGTTTTCATATTTAGCCGATTGTACATGAGTACACAGTGGCTGTCAACCAAATTTAGAATGAATCTTGGTGCCGCTACTTTTTTGTGAGTGTGTTGACATTTACCAGCTAACACTGCCTTGTGTATTGCTGTGAAAGTCTCTCAAGTCCAGACGTTCTGCTCGGTTGATTTAACAGCTTTTCCCATTGTGTTTTTTTTCTTTCTGGAATATAATTTCTCACCATACCCATAGAAAGAGCATCTTTGTACTTTTGTAAGGTCTTTAAGATCTTGACAGTTGGAGAGCTTTGTAACTCTTTGAACAAGAAACGATCCTTTTAGAATACAGATTTGCCAAAACATGGGTTGCTTAAAATGGCTTAAAATCACTTTATGCATTGGCATGTTTGATAGATGTTGTTTTTGTGATAAAATGTCGTCACATATTTGTCTGAATGAATCCACCATGTTAATGCACGTGTTGGGCTGGGTCTGACCTCTGAATGCAGAGTAAAGAAGGAGGAGGAAAGGGACTCTCCCAGTGGGAATCATTAAAGCACCGCTGTTGTATTGTTGATTTTCTGCAAGACACCATCCACTGGGTAAAATTAATGAGAGTGAAAGTGAAAAAATATTGTCCTCCCCCAACACAATGGCTGTTTCTTGCCTTTAGGCATTTTGTAGACTAATAGCTTAATGTTGAAGTACTTATGATTTCAAACTCTACTCCACCAGAAAATGATTAGTTTTGTAATTCACCAAATTTAATCGGTTTGGGTGTTTTTTTTTTTCTTCTTTGTCATTCTGGTTGTTTTGTGTTGGTAGACACCGCCACCACTTCACAGCAGTTTAGTTTCATTGTGTGGCTACTGTATTATTTGGTTTCTGTTTTGTTTTTGTTTGGCTGTAGCTATTCTCAAGACATCGAGAATACTGAAAACTTACTCACTTACATAGCCAGTTCAGTTTCACTTTACATAGTAAGTTGCCAAACAAGAAGAGCCATGAAAGAATGGGGATCATAGCTATTTAATGTCAGCAGTTTCAAGCCAGAACATGTGAGCAAAAAGTGTGATGTTTTATCATAAGACAAAAAGGTGCATGTGTTTGGCAGAGCATGGTTCTAAATGTGACTGAAAGTGTGAACGTGCAAAAATGTGATTCTCTGTGCTGCCTTCTGTTAGGTGTAGATGATTAAGCCAGTTTGTTTGCATACACATTCTTTGGCCAGTCAGGTTCTATGTACAGTTTTATTACTTTTTTCTCTTCCCAGTTTTTGAGGAATTAGAACTAAATTCACTTCCTTGTTCCGTCTCCACTGCACTGATCATATTATCCCACAATCTCCTCAAGAGCTTCAGACCCATAACGTTTCCATCCAGGCCTCTGAAAAAGAATGACAACCTATTTTGTTGTTGTTTTGACTCATTCTTAAGAATAAAAGTCATGAATCTGTATGATTAAATGTAATTGAAGTATATGAAAAAACAGGACAGTTAAATTTGGTACCTTAATATTGATACTTGTTAAAGTGATTAGAATACTCAACTTTTGTAATGCTTTATAATGCTGTCTCAGAAAGTTATATTTCTAAAGAATCTTTTACTGCTTTTCAAACTTACAAGCATAATGTTACAAATGTGTGGGTCAGATCATACGGATCATAGTGGAATGTACTGCTGACTCAAAGCGAAATCAACATGAACCTATGCCAGTCATTCAACTACGAGTTAATGCTACGCAAATTCTCAGCTAAAAGCTTCCCACAACCAAATTAGTCTCCCGAGATTTTGTTTGTCACTGTTGTGTTTTAAATAGGTCACAAATGATTGATGTAAACATTTCTTATTATTTTCTTCTTGAAATACTTGTTTACTTGAGTTAAAATCTCTTCTTTTTTGCCAGACCTCAATTTAGGTTAATAGATCTAAAAGATCTAAATGCCTTTTTATTATCAGGAAACATTTCATCATGGGTAACACTTATAATAGTAATAATCAGCCTCGACCTATTTCTCTTTATTTATCATAAAGGTAACAAATAAATGTGTTGTTAAAAACCCTTGCCTCTTTTTTTCCCAAGATAATTTCAGCTTTCAAAACCTATCAAGATATTGTCATTTCTATGTTATATATGCTTTAGATTTAGTGAAATAACAGAAATAAGTAAAGAAACAGATTTTAGTTTTCAGCAGTTTTTCTCTTTATAAACACTAAATGGCATAATCCGAAGATTTTGAGATGACAAAACCTTTATTTTAACTATAATACACCAAGACAAGCTTGTTTTCCTGAGTCTTGTAATTCAGCTGCTACTTGCTTGTCAATATCTAGCAATGACCAGGCGTTTCTGTCTAGTGAGATATTTCCTAAAGCAGCTTCTGCCGAGTTGAAGGCAGAATGAAACTCCACATTCCCCACACATCGCACGGGTGCTCGTTCTGCATCGACTTCACTGCTACCTTCCCCGCTTTGCTCCATGTTTTTTTCTGTGTCAGGTCCTCTGCTGGCGGGGACAAAAAAAGTGGCCTTGAGCGAGGGACTGAGGTGTACCAGCTAATAGCAAACTGCGCCCGGAAGTTCCTGAATATCAAAGGCTTTTGCTACAGTGTCATTCTGGGCTCTCTCCGGGGGATGTCACTGCTAGTAACATGAATGCCTAAAGACAGTCAATGCAAGTAGGTCTAAAGCATGCTGTCAAAGATGTATCCTACAGGGGCATTAGTAATAGATCCTTTGGCGTGCAGTGTTCTTGGTAATTTTTAGTGGAAAAGCTAGAAGTCAAAGTGGGACAAAGATCTGCTCTTAAATGGAGTCAAATTATTTGCTAGTACATTAAAAATGTCATTTGGAACAGTTGTTCTTCTTTGCTACTTCTTGTTGCACTCTATAAGCCAAATATTTACTATATATGTACCGGAGTGTGTATTAAAAAAAACGAATGGGTCTGTAGTGGGGATTTTTCAAGGGTAAAATGATGGCAGCTAAAGCTTTTTTCTGTTAAAATACTAAAGAAAGACTCTTCCCTCAGTGTTTCCTATGTGTGTTTATAGTTGATTTTGCCGAGTAGAAATAGGCCCTGACCTTAAAATTTTCCTCAGCAATTCAGTTATTGGATCAAGCTTTTAGATGGCAATAGTTTATCCAACAGTGCTAGACTGAATCTTTATTTTTATAATTGGAATCGTGTTCTTTTAATTGTACAGCCTTGCAGGGAGCTCAATTCAAGGTTAGAAGTTCAGTCCTTGCGATTGACAAGGTGATGGGAGACCCGATCCATTATGAGCTAACCAGTCAATACACATGAGAGTGAGGTGATATTGAGAATGAGCGTAAGCCAAGAGCCATGGAAGAAATGAACCTTTTTCTTTTATCTAATTGTTAAGCAAGACTGTGATAATTGAAAGTATCCAGGCCAGGCCTCAACCTTCTTTCTATCTGAAATGTCACCGGATGACGGCTGTAGCAATACGGATTATTGCTTCAGAAGAGTAAATGCTCTGGGTCTGCTATGGGTTTTCTGAGAGGTTCTTCTTAAAACGGTTGCAAACATGGCTTTCAAGAATATGATATTAGATACTCTAGGCATTTGAACATACTAAAGATGCTCTGAGTGGGCATTAAGATATGATTGCATAAGGTCCTTTATGAGGTTATGTGTTTGACATTTGTGCTTTAGATCGTATTCCGATGGCAGTTGAAACACAACTCCATCCTGGGATACATACAAGAACTGCCTACTCCCACTCGAGACAAAATCTTTCACTTCTATTGAATGAAATGTCAGGAGATCGTTGTACTTTGTACAAAATGCTGAAAGTTATGGCTGAATGAATATTCATTCACAGTTAGTCAAGCCTAAAGCGCAAAACTAGGAAGATTATAATGCAACGGTCAGAATCACAGGCTTGGTTTCTGTTATCTCCCCACAGCACTTTAGTACGTCTGTACTTACTGCTGTCCACAGGTGATCTGATCAGTCAACAACACAGTGTGAACAAAGCGTCAGATTGCCAAACAAGACAGTACTTAATATGACTTTGCTCATAACAGAGAGTGACAAAGCTCAACTGTTAACTTGGGATAGCCTTTTTTTCTTAATATTTGGAACCAAACTTACAAACTAGCACATAGATGTCGTGATCCTTTTGGATTTTTAATACAAGTATTCATACTGAAGCCATTTTATTAATATCACATGAGTGAATAATTAACTTGAGTGCTCCATAGTGCTCAGCAGTGATGCAAATTCTCCATATTTTATATATCAACCTAGTTGCCCCTTAAAAAAAGGGAAAAGTTTGTAAAAGAGTATAAATTGAACACTGCCCAAACTTTAGCCTTATGGAATGCTGTTGTTTTCCTTTTTTCCTTAACCAAAATGACAGATTCCTAGTTATTAAGTAATGTCTTAAAAATTCTTGCACCTACACATAGACGTGTATTCCAAGTTATATGTATTTTAATGTCATAGAGATGAAATATGGCTAAAACTTCACATCTTATACATTTAAAAGGACTTGAATTTATAGAAAATATAACCACTAGGTTTTTCTTTGTAGAACCCACAGAAACGTTTGTCAGCTTAACTCAAACAAAAGCCCCCAAAATATGATTTTAGCCTGAACGAATAAAAGCTTTTGATCAGCTAGGCCTCGGACGAAGTGGGTTCTTTTTGAGATGATAAGCACACAGCAAGGGCACACATCTCTTTGCCGCAGAACTCGATTAGAGAAGTTATATTAAATGTTTCCTTCTCCCCAGAGACATGAAATGGTATTTGGCAGGGAGGCAGGTTGCTGGATATGAAGAGCGGAAGAGGAAAAGGAGGAGAGAGGGAGAGAAAATCAGAGCAATGATTAAATGGTTTTTGATGGTGATGCATTTGGAAGTCCCGCTGGTTGTTATCTTCCCCAGCACTTACTGTAATATAAAGCGGCATGATTGAAGGCAAAGAACGGTCCACATTTCAGAAGTTCTGTTGCCTTTCATGTTAAACAACCATACTTGCTATTTTCATGTTTCCTGTCAAAAGTTACTTTTTTTTTTTTATGCTGCATGGTCAGTTTAATAAGTTTCTCAATTATCTTTTCTTTTCTATGTAGAGATGCTTTACTGCTCTCAAATGAATTTGCATATATATCTATCTTTATTAAATATGTGATTGAAAGTGTGACGGATTATCATTATAAAGAATTGCCATGAATGTGTCAGGATGTTTTTGTACTGGTAACAGCTCTGTTGGTGACGTCGCAAACGGCAGCAGCACCGATTAAGATATGTACCACCACTACCAGAGTGAACTCATAGCTCGAAGTTCCGTTTATCAGATACAAGTTCTCTACGTCAAAGGAAAATACTCAGGATTTTGCCATTTGTTTTCGATGGCACCTCTATGGCCATTGTTTTAGCTTCTGATTTTTTTTCTTTCGGTTTTTTGGCAGCCTGTTAAAAAGACGTTAAAATCCAGCGTACAATTCTGCAGCTCAGAATGTTGGATTGGCAATATTCCAGTCGTGTCCCCTTTAGTGCTCTAAGCTTGCCACTTTTAGTTATTGGTTACCTTACAGTTCCTTTCTGGATTGATTGAATACATGGTTATAACCCTTAAGCCACTGAGGCTTAAAGTGGCTCTCTGAACACATCATACTTGTTGTAAACGACTTACTACAAACTCTGCTAAAAACAATGTATGCTATTTACATGCTTCGGCTCAGAAGAAGAATCTACAAAAACGCTTTACTCCTTTATGAACCCCGGCGGCCGTTTTATGGTTCATTATGGTCTTCCTGAGTTTGAGTGGGAAAGTGATTGAGGGCGGGCCTTTGTCGCATTCTCGACACTATACTGACATCTTTTTCTTGTGTTTGTGTGTCTGTGTGCTTCCATATGTGTGTTGTTTCCTATTGGTGGCTTTGACTGACATAATGTCCAATGGAAGCACAGAGAAAAAAAAAATCCATTTTGATCATCCTAACAGCCAGAGCTTCCAGCCTGGTCCCTAATGAGACTGATCTAACTCTCTGACCTGTGGCCTTCTTATGTCATGTTTAAGGGAAGTGAAACAGATATTATTACTGTATTATTGCTAGGAAAAACTGACTGGTGTGACTCAGAATGCATTGGAATTTAGGCTGTGTCCATTTATAAATCCTTTGAACCATAAGGATGTTTTTTTCATACAGAAATGCTCAACAATTTAATCAATAGAACATTATTAAGGAAAAACTCCTCAGCCCTGGGCAGGTGTTTCACCCAGTTGTGTTTTTATGACAACTGTCTGCAGATTTAACTTACTCCTGTTTTAGCAGAAATTAATTTAGCATCTTAACTGGCTACTGCAACCATTAAGATGTTTACTGTGAGAAGTAATGGCACCCTACTACCTTCTGATTAGTTTCCCTTTGAGCACAACTTAACTCATATTTTTAATGAAAAATCACTGGTTGGTATTTGTTTAAGTAGCTGGCAGGTGAAAAGTTGATGGTTGTTTAAATTGTAACCGCTTGCAATGATCCCTCACCTGACAGGAAAAGAGGTGAACGAGCTGTTACATCTTTGCATGCAGATAGTATGCAATAGAGGCACACCTCAAAGATTTAGCTATGCTGTGTGGCTGAAAAGAGTTTTTTTCTGGTGTCTAGATAAGATTTCAAAATTATCTAAAGATGAAAAAAAACACAAGGTTATGATGAATATGAACATTCAAGGGCAGCAGTGATCTGTCAAAATATTAATAAAATTAATCAAATAAAATCTCTTGTAGATTTCGTGGTGACTATAAGACATGTCCAGAAATATGGAAACAAATCTGTGTTTTGAGTGTGTGCGTGCATGACTGTGCCTTTGGCCAAATTTTTTAGAAGCCACTCTTCCAATCCTCGCACCACTCAGTAGGGATTCTGACCTCTTTCATCCTTCTATTCCCTCTAGGTGAAACATGGTACTTCTGGCTTCTTCAGTATTTATTTGAATCTTTTTGGTCTCTGTATGTTCTTACTATTCCTAGAGAGAGACAGGAGAGACAGAGCGAAGTGGCTGTAATACCTTTGTACTTTAGGTATTAAATGGGCTGGAATCCACCCCACCCCTCCCCATGACAATGCATGCATACCAGAGTGGAGTAAAGCCATAACTCAAAGTTTACTGAAAGTGAAAAATCCAAGGCTGCCAGAGCTCAGAATGTGTGCTTTCTTTCACTATATAACTGTTGGTATATATTACTGTAATGTGGAACTGTACAGTCGAAACTGCCAAAGGGGAAAATGAGGAGAGGAAGAAAGGAGCAAGCAAAAGTGTTTGTTTTTTAAAGCAGCATTAGATCGTTGTTGTTGTATGTTTTGTGCTTGTCTGATGTGCGTTTTATTACATACATTGCAAATGTTGGAAAGACCATCAAAAACTTTAAAGTAGCTCCTAGTGATTTGGAAGATGCTTCTTCTGAACTGAACCATGTGGATAGCATATTTTGTTTTTAGCATATTGTTTGCAACAAATAAAATGTGTACAGATAGACAATTTTAGCCCTGGGATTTAGGGTGAAGTCTGACTGAAATGCAGTATTTTACTTCATCCTTGTTTAAGTTACTTGAATGAATATTTGTTTTTCTTAGTTTTTATGGTCTAACATAGTGGTATTTAATTTGCTTTTTTTCTTTAGAGTAGGGATGGAGATGTTTAACTATCCTCCCAGTATTACAGTGTGAATGCAAATATTTAAGAAAAGAGACTTAAAGGATTAACTTATTCACAAACAGCATTGTCAGATGTAGCTGGTACATTATAAAGTCTGTCTTTCCTTGTGATAGTTATTAAATTGTTAGGGTAATGTGACAACTAGATTAGGTAACTGGTTCTTGCATCTGTTGTGTGAGCAGCAGAGCAATGGGAGCCTGTGCAATTTCATCTAACCTGAAGGCAGGGCCTCACTAAGCCAGTTTGCACTGGAACAGGACCTAAAGCATAAGAACTCTGAATCAATTGTAATTGTATTTGTATGTGTATGCGTGTAAGTGTACGTTAAATGTATTGTGTATGTGTGTGCATCCTTGTCTTCAGGACAGGTTGGGCAGAGAGAAAGGGGTGAGTAAGAGGCCAGTGCTCTGCCACCTGGCTCCAAGGCAGTCATCTAGTGTAATGGGTTTGCGTGCAACTGCATGTGTGACAGGAAGAGCATGTCCCCAAGCTTTATTTGAGCAGTCCAGTCTTCCATTAGCTTGCCTTAAAAAGCCCTTATGTTTTCCTTCTTTCTTGTTTGAAATTCTCTTTCGTTTTCTGTAACATTGCCACCAGCAAACATGTAATAAAGCTGACAAGAGTTTCAGGGAGGCTAAAAAGAAGACATTGGATGCATTTTAGTGATCAAGCATGAGAACAATTTGCTGTCCAAAGGAAACCCAGCTTGAAAACAGTTTATATGCTCGTCTATATTTGGAGAAGGGACTGTTGGCGCAGGACCCGATTAACTTCTTTTAGATTAGTTGTCAGTATGTGGTGGATGCCCTAAGCAGGATTTTGAATGAAACTCCCTATGTGATCTGATCCTAATGAATTATTGCCAGCTTTAGCTTTTTATTTCAAAGGGGTCAGTGTCATTTTAATTGCAATGCATGATTGTTTAGACAGGTTGCCTCCACATTGGATCAGCCGTTGGGTGAGTTTCTGAGGGTTATGCACACATTTTTCAGGATTTCTTTGAAGTCTGAAAGAGACTAAGTGGGAAGGAAGGAGCTATTTTGATATCTTGAAAGAACTGGGAGCGATAAAGAAGAGTGGAACGGTCCTTTAATAGCTGCAGAGAGGGTGTAATGTGATTTCCGAAGGCCCGCTGTGACAAACATGACAGAGATGCTTCTTTGAGAGGCACTGACCTCACAGATCACCTTGCTGCTGACTCTCATACAAGGAGAGAGAGAAGAGAGTACCCGCTCCCTTACATGTGTGCGCACGAGTACAAATATTGTGTGTCTGATTATGCGGTGAATTTGAAGGTCTCTTCAGGGTGTTTTGTCAACCATGTTGTACAACACAAGCTTTACCTTTGTTACCTCCTGTTCTCTGTCATCCACCCTCTTTTCCAGTCAACTTCACCCTGCATTCCTTTTTGGGCCATCAAACCACACATTCTTCTTTTCTGTTCCTATATTGTTCTGTCTCTCTATGTCTATTATCTTTGCCCTGGTTAATTTTTTCTTTATTTTCTTTCCGATTTCCTCTGATGCTTTTTCTCCTCCTTTGTGCTCTCATTTCTCGTAGTCTCTTGTTTGCACCATCTTTGACTTTTGCACTTTGCGTTTTCCTTCCTCGACCCTTTCTTCCCTCTGTTTTCATTCCATTTAAATGTTTTTTGTACCTCATTTCATCTTTCTGAATTCGTCATTCCTACCCTTTCCCCCCCCTCATACTTCCTCTTTCATCTCTTATCTCATCTCTTATTCATCTTAACCGTTTTTGGTCCTTTGTCATCACCCCATCTCATTTATCTCATTTGTATTGTACTTAATGTTCACTGTTTTGCTTTTTTTTGCACATGATAGCATATATTTAATAGTTTTCTTCTTATTGTTCTTTAATATTAACTAATTTATGCGTGCATGTCAATTAAAAATAGACAGTGACAGTTATTAGTGTCTTGGGAGTCAGTTACCACAGAAATTGTGTTGATGCATTCAGGTAGTGTGACATTTAAGATATTTGCCTTTATTTGATGGGATAAAAATAAAGGCACTTACACTAAGGTTGGAAAATGTTTATATTGCAAACGCCTCGTCCTCAGTGCTGAAAGGCATTGGTCACCATCCTGGTCAGTCACATGTTAAACATTGGTCTCATATTCAAATCAATATGTAAATCAGTCATTTGTATGGTTGAAGGGTGTACTGTAAGATCTTTTTCCATATCAGACACAAAACAAACTTATCTATTCAAATCTTACATCAGAAAACGGGGCAAGTTTAAAAATGTATTTTGTTGTGGGTTTTTGTTTTGGCATTGTCAATTAAGCCTAACAAAACAACTTGCAAACCACCATTGTATTTTTTCGATCTGGTTGCATTTTGATAGCAATTAAAAAATGAAAAAAAGCATGCATACGTAATTTGTGATTCTGATAGATATATGACTATTCTACCAGTCCTGCCCTTTTCAATTAAATTGATTTATTAACCATAAGCTGAATATAACATCTTTAAAGCGCGAGGAGGGCATTGGACCTGAGATAATTCGTTGTTTACTAATCTGTTTAATGTTGTGGAGGAGGTGGACGAGCTGCTTTTTCAACATCTCATAGACAGTTGTGATTTTAGGTTGTTTGTACCTGCGTGCACTATTAATGTTGAGACAGAGCGATGGTGGCGTAAAATTTTAGGAGTGGAGTTGGAAATGCCTCTGAAGAGTGCACCTTGGTGGCAGAATGTGCAATGCCCGTTCACACTGACCATGGAAGACCTTATGATGAGCACATTTGCATCAGACCATCCCAGCCACCGAGGCGCTCTGTGCCAATTGGCTTGACGGCAAAATGGAGGCCCTTGTAACAACGGTAAAATGAGACGAGCAGGTCACCTCCACAGAGGTGACTAAGGTAATTGAGTCTCTTCATCCTCGCTGTGGCAACTAAAGATGGAAACGCCGAGGTGAGGTATCTGAATCCCAGGGCAGCCCGTCCGGAAGTGCCGCCTTTAGTGAGGCAATACGCATGGAGTGCAGCTGGTTGGCGAATCCAGTAAACTGCCAAGGGTGTCATTCTTTTATATCAATTCGGCAAAAAGCTTACAGATATCTTTTTTGAGGTCAGGGATTTTGCTTTGGGTGTGATTAAACTACTGGTTGTCCTCATCAAGAGATGCTGAGGCAGCCATTTCAGGCCAGTTCAAATGAAAATTTCTTTAAGAATCTATCTATGTTGGATCATTATTAGAATAACATGGGCTTACAATCCAAAACTTTAATAAAGGTTATAAAACGGGGGAAATGGTTGGAAAAAAATATCCACAATCCAAACACTACAGAGAATCTCTCTTATGGTACAAAAAACATCCTCATTATGTCATCAGCAGTGTTTGATTACTTATTGAGACCAAACAGAGGTTTCTCACTTGTAGGGTTGTCAAAAGTATAGATATTTTTTTGGAGTATCGATACTAAAACGTTGTATCCGGGTACGATACTCATTTTTAAAAGTATCGATACCACCACCCCCTTAAGCGCGCGATGCTGATCTGCCGACGCTGCGCCCCTTCTCTCTTATTTATTCATTTTTTTACGTTGTTTATGATCGTTAACATGAAGTTAGCCTTTCATTGCTAGCTGCGGCTAATGGCTAATAGTTACATGCCAACATTAATCAAGTACGTCTCGCAGCAGACTCCGCCGACATCCAAGTCGGCCATTTTGATTACGTCACCAATAGGAAGATCCCGGGCAAGAAAATCGACATTGCCTCATGGCAATGGAGACATTTATTTAAAAATAGTTCAATTAATCTTGCAAACACTGAATTATACTCTATACATAATCTTATGTTAAAATAGTGTATGTTAGATAGGTTTGTACAATAAGTCCAGACAACTTTAACCAAAAAATATTTATGTCTCACAATTATGAGGGTGGAAGGTTAGGGTCATTAATGCGGGCTACCGGCCACGATAACATCAGTAATAGGTAAGTTTAAAACGAAAGATTGAAAAGACTGTAACTGGCAAAGAGCTTGATTCAGTTACCTCCCTCTGAGCACATGCACAGCACATACGGCTCTATGACTGCCATATTTGTCAGATGATTTAACAAATGATCAATGGTTCATCAACTTTTTCTGGCAAACAACCCAGCACTGTACCAAAAGCCAATTGGTCTTGCCATAAACTTTTACAGCTTTGAATTTCTGTGCTTTCACTGTTAATCTATGCTGCTGTCAATTTTGTATTTGTTGATTTAAGGAATGTTCTACAAACTAAAAGAAAATGGCAACAATTAATTATAATCCAATATACTAAAGCTAAATACGTCTTGACAGGATAGTTTTAGTTAATGTATAAATGTGTTTTAATTTATGAAGAAAGTGCTGTTTAATTTAAGGGACAGTCAAGAGATGTATACTGAAACAGAAAGTGTTTCAGTGTAAATCTCTTGAGGAAACTCTTTGCAGTTGTAATCTTTATATGCGTTAAGTCACTCTGAGATGTGCTGCCCAATCATACAGATCTATGACTGCAGCTGTGTCTCTGTTGCCTGCTGGGACCATGCAGGGTGTGTATTTGGCAATGGATCTCATTACCCAAGATGCCCCAATATTAAATCATCCACACATACAACCTCTACACACTGCCTCCATATTGATTTATATTGACCCATGGCTGTGTGGTAGGACGGTCATTAAATTAACACACCACTAAAAGAACTGATGACTCCAACAGACCACAGCCTTAACTCTAAAGTTATGCGTGTGTGTGTGTTTGTGTGTTAGTTAGTTAAAAAGAAATACAAAGACAAAGCGAACACCTGGGGTCATTACTTCATACACGTAGAGCCATGCTCTTGGTAAGACAGACGCACACACAATTCTATTCTCTCTGGAGGAAGGTTTCATCAGCAGGATGACTTCCAGACATTAAAATTCACTTCATTACATATTCCAAGGATTGTGTGCAAATGTTCACACTCCTTTGGGAAAAAGTGCTTTAAAATCACAGACAAAGTCACTCTGGAGAAAATTTACAGATCTGATTTCAAACATAATGAACATTTAAAAAATATTTCCTAATTTTTTATTTTATTTTTTAAATTTGACATTTTGCTGTAATTAATAATGAATTATCTGATTTAATAGGTGTTATGGCACCAAATAACTAGTGTGACACCATATGCTGTATATTTGGCTGGTAATTCTAAAAAGGAAGAGATTTGTTAGTCTATGAATTATCACCAAAGAGTGGGTTGAATTAAAGAAAAACCTACAACCTGAGATGGAGATGTTATGGAAGCATTTCATTATTAGAAATATTTCCCCTTTCTCTCTCCCATTGATCTTCACAAGACCCTTTGAATTAACTTGTCCATACTAGAGTGCAAAATTAGGGACTAATATCTGTCTTTCCCTAAGTACTAAGTCTTTACCTTCCAGTTAAAACATTGCAATCCTTTTTATGATCAGTTGCTCTATTGCTTTTTTTCTTGTTTATTTTCTCCTTGGTAGTATTACTATTTTTTGCTTTTCATGTTCTTAGATTATGGGTGGTGGTGTGGTGTGGTGTGGTGGTTAGCACTGTCGCTTCACAGCAAGAAGGTTCTGGGTTCGAGTCCCCCGGGGGAACCAGGACCTTTCTGTGTGGAGTTTCCATGTTCTCCCTGTGTCTGTGCGGGGTCTCTCCGGGTTCTCCGGATCCTCCCACAGTCCAAAAACCTGCATGTTAGGTTCCAAATTGCCCATAGGAGTGAATGTGAGTGTGCATGGTTGTAACGATAAAGGATGGATGAATGTTCTTAGATTGTTACTTGGGTCTAGTTCAATTATCTCCGTCCCTTTCCATGTTCTGTTTTCTGTTTTTTATTTTGGCATCAGTTTCCTGTTTCTCTGTGTTTCTACCACGAGTACTTTCATCAGTTTTCTGTGTCTCTGTTCTACTCAATTCTGTGCCCCTGTGCTCCTTTTTTCAATAGCTTTCCATTCCACTTATCATCCTTCCTAAATAAACCTCTCTGTTTCTTCCATGCCTTGTCAGATCTTTGCCAAACACTGCCATACGTCTCACCCATGTCTCTGATCCATGTGTTTAGGCCTTATGTGTTCACATTTGTCTTTCTCCTGGCATCCATTCAGTTCGATGTTCAGGTTTTTCAGTTCTTTCATACTTTGAGGATTCTGGTTTTGTTTGGCCAGTTTAGTCAGTCATTTTTTTAATCCAGCCTCTGCTGTGTTATTTATTTATTTTTGTTTTTATAGTAAAGACATAGTTGACTTGAGTCCTCTGGATTTCAGTATTCCTTCCGTGGTCCTGCAATCGGATCCCTGCACCCAAGGCAATTGTGACATTTACCTTTAAGCTGATTACAGGAGTGCTGTCAAGATTGGTCCGTCAGCACCTTGAACTCATTATTGTAATGAGAATAATCTGTTTAACTCTAAGCACAGGAGTATAGGTTGTTGACATAGACTTTTAGGTTACGGTTTTGTTTTGACCCTTCAAAGTTCCTTACGGTACAAATATTCAGATTATTCCAAGTATGTTTAAATGAAAGGGAGAGGTTGATTTTCACTTGGTGAGCCTGTCACCTCCCAACATATGTTATCATGGACATGAAATAACTGTTGCAACTGGCCAATAGGTAGAGGCAGGTAGTGAGAGAGAGAGAGAGAGAGAGAGAGAGAGAGAGAGAGAGAGATCGAAACAGAGATGGAAACGTTGAGATGAGGAGATGAGTAGTGATAAGACCATGTGTGTTGGGAAATTGTATCATATCACAGTAGGATGAGTATTATCAGATCCCTACATGCAAACATCAACTCTGCTGCTGACTTCCTTTCCTTCAGATCTGCTTTGCGTGTGTGTGTGCGTGCATGCGTGCGCATGCGTTTGTCATCAGTGAAACATCCTGTTTGGAAATCAAATGTCCTCGTAAGGACATAGAGATGCAAAGAATAGTGACATTTTGCCAAATGGCGTTGGATGGTTCGTTTTGAGGTCAAGTTAATAAATTATACTGCATTCAGTGTTTTTGAGAATGTTTGGAAAAAAAACTAGACCTAATTAAATGATAAAGTTCAAATGTATAACTGTGGAAACTTAAACATGTAAATACAGTCAAATATTTGATGTTATATAAGACTACAGAAATCAGATTGTGGCACATTTCCCCTTAAAATTGGTCATCTGTGAATGCAGTAGTAAATATTACCCAATGGACTGATAGTTTATAATTGATTAAGTCTCACTGATAGGACTGTTTGCGTGACTTTTAAAGTCAATGTATGTTTGTATGTTATATATTGTTTCAGTGTCCTTTTTGTTTTTCTTCATTTGTTTATTTGTTGCACTACAAAATGATGCAGTGGCTCTGATTTTTATTGTGAACTCTACATGGGTTTAGTTGGTGCAAAAATGGGTGAGCAGAGAAGTTACAGGTATTGACTGCAGGGAGGCCAATTAAAACATGTGGTTTGAGTTAAAATTAGAAGTTAAAAAAACAGTGTCTGCTCCTTTGATGACTTACCCTACCAGCAACTCTGTGCATGATGGGCAGCATCTGCTCTGAGAAGGCTACATCTAAGGTCAAAATAACAAGAGTTAATATAAATGGACATGCTGTTATAATCTCAGTCAATTTCGTTTAATAAACCTTGTGGCTTAAGCCTTATTGGAGGCTTTTTTAAAGCTCTTTTTCGGATCTGAGCCATGACGACTGCACCTCAGGAACCAGCCTCATGCCCAGAATTGTATTTCTTGTGGTTGTTTCAGTATAGTTCAGTTGGATTTTAAGTCTAAAAAAGCACATCAGGAACAACAAGACTGCTCATATGAGTGAACACACACTGGTTTGGACAAAGATTCAGAACATTTTTGATGAGGCGTTGCTGTACCATATAATTTCTTTGAAGTAAATGTGTCATCATGATGAAGGTTTAAGCTTTTGGTTGTAAGTGTGGGGGATCCTGCAAGTTTTCATAAATACAGCAATCTGAACATATTTAATCTGCACCATCAGAGCACAAATTTTCCACTTGTTCTGTTTGCGTAACTCTAAAACTTCCTGATGGAATTAATGCCATCAATTGTTCAAAACAAACTGGCTCAAGCGGGTCTTTAATTGGGCTTAACTCAGGAAATATATTGTCATAAAAAATGTTATAGGTGTGTAATAGACAATATAAAGTGGTAATATTGTGGTAAAACACCACTCAAATCATGTATTCCCAATGAAAAAATAGATGCAGAAAAACAAACGTATACCATCTGACATGCGTAGACCTTCTCACAGTTGACATGATTTACTTGAGTCCATTACTGCTGAATTTACATAATACATGGTCTGCTTAACTGCCTCAGCAGAGACACAATATATGCACATACAAACACACACACATACACCCATGCAGGCATGTATACTGCAGTGGGAATGACCTTGCAGCAGCCACAGAGGAGAATCTTTACGAATTATGTGGGTGCTTTTCAGATAATAGCTGTTAACATATCTGTAGCCATATTTGTAGTTAGTGACAGTATAGTTTAGGATTTTTTTTTTTTTTTTTACAAAAACCTTTTAAACAATCAAGGTCATTCAATTGTGTGTCAGATGTGACTTTACAAAAGGCATTAGTTTATAAATAATGTGAAAAGATACAGATGATATATGATAAAACATTAAAAGTAGCTGTATACGTTCAATATTCAATATCTATTATATTAGTGTTTGTTTAACCATACTGTGTTCAATGAATATTGCATCTTATTACCTAAACTTGTCAAATCATTTTGTGCACTGAACATGCAAACAAAACCAAAGTAATTATCATTTGAAATACTTTGAAATACTTAATGATTAAAAAATACCACAAACACATTACCACGTGATGAATTTGCTCTGCCTGAAGTTTGTCTCTAGTTTGAGTTAATCTGTATTCAAAATGTGTTCTATAAGGCCAAAGCCCGCATTTAATCTGTTGGAATTATTGTTGAATATATCTGTCATCTGTGTTTGTAGGTCTAACAACAGAGGGCCTGTACCGTGTAAGTGGGAACAAGACGGACCAGGACAACATTCAGAAACAGTTTGATCAAGGTAAAATACTCACCTGCTTGTTCATGTGCTTGCCGCACAACCTCATAAATATGCATTCAGGTACAGAAACCCATGGAAAGAATAAGTGTATCTGGACATTTAAAGTTCAAAGGCCAAATTTTTATTATTTTCACTGACTGTGACTCTAAATCTCGCTCCCATAAACTTAAACTGTGTCGTTTAAGAACTCTGGAGTTTTTTGGAAAACACTTTCCCACTTGAGCGGCGCTTGGGTGATGTATGCCATAAATTTAGCCTTGGACAGAAAGCTCCAGAGGATTGATTACAAATCTGACCATGCAGCAGCAGCGCTTAAATAGAAACATATGCTCTGTGCAGCTGAGTCAAACTAGCACAGGATGGTTGGAGTGCAGCCAAAATATCCGTTAAAAAATAATGTCACAGCAGGCAGACTCACCATCGCATTGTAAGCAGTGTGAGACACCTTTCAGCCGAGTGATGAAATATGCAGGATGGCATGGATGGAGCTCAAATTCTCATTATTTGTTTTTCATATTATCAGATTATTCAGTTTCTATTGATTCACACCCTCAACCTAGGCTTCAGGTTATACAGTTTCCGAGATATCTGTTAAAGAAAAAAGCAGTCAGAAAACGATAGCAGAACTAAGAAATAAGCTGTATTTTCAGATGTTGCCTCATCATGATACATATGAACATGGTGATTTAGTTGAGTAGCTGCCATTTGTAAGTTAACAATTAAGTCTATCTATGGTTAGAATTCAACACCAGTTTGTTTGGACCACTGGCCTAGGAATGACTGAAATATGTCTGACTCGGCAACACTTTCTGGAAATACGTAAAACCGTGAGTTGACTGGCACGCTTATGCCAAAAAAACAGGAAAATAAGTGAAGGAATACAAAAGTAATTATATTTGGCTGCACAAAGATTCTAGGAACTAGGAAAAATAACATGTGGTTATTTATTTTTTAGGGATTTCCTGCAGTGGAATTTATTTTTAGTTAGTTTAGACAATAGGAGTAGTGAACATGGCTGCCTTGACTGCATGTTTTGCTCCCTTCATCAGGAAACCAGCTGTTATAAAGGCTAGCCTATTAAACTGTCCGCACTGCCATGGAAAGTTCCATCAGTTACAATTATCTTCAACCATTTGGTAATTCTCTGTACATTTTTTTGCCGTCTTACCTATCTGCACATTCTGATGAGTAATGCCCCAAAATCTTTGACCTTTTGAAGAAATGATTGTTTAGTCTCTTGACACAGCCAGATGTGGCTGCATCTGTTCTCATGCAGTCTTGGCCTACCTACATTAAAAGTAAATAAAAAGTAAAAAACTAAAGCTATTCCTCAGCTTGATTTGTCACATTTGTGCTATTCCTTCTCCATATTTTGATCTTTCAATTGTGTAATTTTTAAAAAAAAGAATCAAACTTAACATTAAACTTATTGGTCTCACTGTAAAAAAAAAAAGATGGCTGACAGCTGGCTGCTTTTCGCATTTAAGCTGAAATGTTTTTTTTTTTCCTGAAAATATTTGAAGAACTGAAAGTGTGACAGCTCACACAATGTTAGGAGCCCTTTTAGGTTAATGTCTTCCTTATGTCCTCAGTTTACTTCCTTATCTCCCCCTTCCTGCCTGCATGTCCTATGTAAGTTCCGTTTTATCTTTCCTGTTCTTTAAAGCCCTTTCTTTATTGCTCTCCATTTCCTATAAGAGTATTTCTAGCACCATCTGTGTTGGCACTCGTTCAGATGTGGTGGGCAAATGAGTTAAACAATCGACTCTCACTCAGTGGAGGGAAGTTGGAAGGCAGGTGATGGCTGTCTGTTTGGAGAATGTGGGACATGTATGTCTGTGTATGAGAGGATCAAAGGAGAGACTATGGAAGAGGGAACCCTTTTTAAATTGTCTATTTTTGCATTGCCAGGATTTTTGCAGACTGATATAGATATTGACAAATTTACAGTTTGAATAGAACAAAAAACAAAAATTATAAGACTGTTCTGTCCCTTGGAGTAATGAGGAAGCAAAATTATTAACTGAACTGAGTATGTGTTCTGCTACAACTGTCAAAAATTGTCACAGGAGATGCCTCTGAAGTCAAGGTGTAAACTAGGCTTATATGATGAGAATTTGATTGTATATTCCATAAACTCTTAATGGATAAAACTGTTTTCCTGTTTGTGATGAAGAAGATTAAACCTGTACTATGAAACTGAAGCTCAACCACCTTGTGATTCAGTAGCTGAGACAGTTTCTTTACCCCCATTTTCCTGTAGATCACAATATCGACTTTGTAGCAATGGATGTGGCAGTGAATGCTGCTGCTGGAGCACTGAAAGCTTTCTTCGCTGACCTGCCCGACCCACTGATTCCCTACAGCCTGCACCCGGAGCTAGTAGAGGCTGCAAGTAAGTATAACCAGTCAATTATTTCTTTAGAAGCATATTTTTGAAAAAAGTCCTGTTAATTTCTGGCAACAGAAGTTCAAAATGGAATTTGACCATGCCTCTTAACACACTATAGAAGGATGTTGTTTTATTTGTATTTAGAGCCTTTTAAAAGTTTTTTTTTTTTCTAGAAAAGCACCATTTCACTTTGTAGGTGGGAATAAAAAATGTCAATGTTGCATAGCAGATAATGGTTGGATTACCTTGGCCTGAAAACCTGGATGCTGCGTGTAAAGACTAGCCCACAAATTCTACGTTCTTACACCTGAAAAGCTTATTGGAATATTATCTCATCCATTCAAAACTTTTTTTTTGTTTTACTAAGGTTAAACGCCAGATTGTTTTTGCTCTGAAAGCAGAGATCATAACTGTTAAACTGATAAAATGATTACTCTGTTAGACAAGCCAGCAAATGAAAAAAAATGCAATTCTCAATAGGCAATAAGAAAAAGACTAACTGCAAAATAAAAGGCTAGCAAAAACTGATTAACACACCACTTTGAATACACATTTGAAACCTGTTTTGTTTAACCTGTTTAATACTGCACATGTAGTTATGTTTGCACAGATGAATTGTTTCTTCTAAGCAGTCACTGTTAAGAGTTTTTTTTTTAGCCCCGGTTCACATCAAACCTTTTTTTTTTTTCCTAAAGGATGGTTTGTAAATGCTTGTGAAACACAATCTATTTAATCTTCAATAATGTGTGTAACTTGTCAGGCAGTTTTTCTTTATCCTGGAACTTCAGGGAATTCCTAAAATGAACTAAACTTATCATTGTTTCTGGAAGTGTGTTTTGAATGCGTAGAACAAACTCTGGACAAATTCAGCCTCTAATCTTTGCTGGTCCGTCTTAACATTATAAAAAAAGAAATAAACTCCATCCTCTGGTGTAAGCTTTGTTTAAAATTCACTTTCTCTGTCCTTGCGGTTTTACCTGTAAAATATAGGTTTCATTACGATCACTGTATTAAATTATAGAGATTTTGATTAACTGCTACGTGTAAACTATTTGGATGAATGTGGAGATGATTTTGGGTAAATGTCCTTGTGAAATCCGCCCACATCTTAAATTTCAGGAGAACTGAAACAGATTTTCCATGTATCTAGGACCATCAGGCATTGATGTTTCTTCTTAGCGGGGGGTGACATTCTTTGGTTGACACAGAATGTTTTTTCTTTCCCTACGCTCAGTTACAGATTACTTATGCTACTAAAACCTTGGTTGTGAGGAGTAAGAGAGAGTATGTTTAGTGATAACAGATTTATTGCAGTGATGTATACAACAGTTATGTATAAGAAGCACAAACTTAACAATGGTTGAAACAAAATTAATCCCAAAAAGAGAAAAGAAAATAATTAAATTGCAAACTCAGGTTCCTTTGTTCAGTTCTTGTTGTCTAATTGTTCTTTATGCTCTCCGCCATCACTTGTGGAGTCTACACTCACTTAACTCAAGATGGTTTCCCTAAAAACCAATCGACACATATTGTGCAAGACAAAAAATATAATGCCGGCCCCTTTATTAATTTAGCTGAATTGAAATGGTGCGAAGTTCAAATGCTGTATCAATATTAAATTTTCTTGCAAATTGACATTAGATCCCTATTAGCGGAGGACTTTTAGATTGTTATTGTGTTATATTCTTTCCATGGGTTCTATTCTAACATATGATGTTGGACTTATTGTGGCTTTTCTATGATTGTATTTTTCCACAACTTTGTCCCAGACCTGTTTGGAAAGGCCCTTAGTGGTCATGGTGTCAATTGCATGGTGGTGGCTCTTGATTTGCAGTGTTGCGTACTCTGGGGTGTTTCAGAGCCAGTGTGTATACTGTTACATACCGAGATCATGTAGAGGGTAGATGGCACATTTAACATTCATAAATGCATGCTCATGGCACCAATGGCCCTCATTCTATGCAGCCCCAGTACAAATAAATAAAAAAAATAAGATAAACAATCCAATTATACACTATATTGCCAAAAGTATTTGCTCACCCATCCAAATTATCGGAATCAGGTGTTCCAATCACTTCCATGGCCACAGGTGTATAAATTCAAGCACCTAGGCATGCAGACTGTTTTTACAAACATTTGTGAAAGAATGGGTCGCTCTCAGGAGCTCAGTGAATTCCAGCGTGGAACTGTGATAGGATGCCACCTGTGCAACAAATCCAGTCGTGAAATTTCCTCGCTCCTAAATATTCCACAGTCAACTGTCAGCTGTATTATAAGAAAATGGAAGTGTTTGGGAACGACAGCAACTCAGCCGCGAAGTGGTAGGCCACGTAAACTGACGGAGCGGGGTCAGCGGATGCTGACGCGCATAGTGCGAAGAGGTCGCCAACTTTCTGCAGAGTCAATCACTACAGACCTCCAAACTTCATGTGGCCTTCAGATTAGCTCAAGAACAGTGCGCAGAGAGCTTCATGGAATGGGTTTCCATGGTCGAGCAGCTGCATCCAAGCCATACATCACCAAGTGCAATGCAAAGCGTCGGATGCGGTGGTGTAAAGCACGCCGCCACTGGACTCTAGAGCAGTGGAGACGCGTTCTCTGGAGTGACGAATCGCGCTTCTCCATCTGGCAATCTGATGGACGGGTCTGGGTTTGGCGGTTGCCAGGAGAACGGTACTTGTCTGACTGCATTGTGCCAAGTGTAAAGTTTGGTGGAGGGGGGATTATGGTGTGGGGTTGTTTTTCAGGAGCTGGGCTTGGCCCCTTAGTTCCAGTGAAAGGAACTCTGAATGCTTCAGCATACCAAGACATTTTGGACAATTCCATGCTCCCAACTTTGTGGGAACAGTTTGGAGCTGGCCCCTTCCTCTTCCAACATGACTGTGCACCAGTGCACAAAGCAAGGTCCATAAAGACATGGATGACAGAGTCTGGTGTGGATGAACTTGACTGGCCTGCACAGAGTCCTGACCTCAACCCGATAGAACACCTTTGGGATGAATTAGAGCGGAGACTGAGAGCCAGGCCTTCTCGTCCAACATCAGTGTGCGACCTCACAAATGCGCTTCTGGAAGAATGGTCAAAAATTCCCATAAACACACTCCTAAACCTTGTGGACAGCCTTCCCAGAAGAGTTGAAGCTGTTCTAGCTGCAAAGGGTGGACCGACGTCATATTGAACCCTATGGATTAGGAACGGGATGTCACTTAAGCTCATATGTGAGTCAAGGCAGGTGAGCAAATACTTTTGCCAATATAGTGTACTTGCAAATTGTGATCCAAAAATTGGAGAATGCTCTTGCAAGCCAATGTAGCAACCGCATGAGTTCTGGAAGGGGTAATTAAAGTTTTATTTTTAAAACCATCCCCTTTATTTTCATCACCTTACTGAAGCTACAACATTGTGGGATAGTATCAGGCTGAAGTTCACTTCCTAAAAGGGGATTAAAGTGTTTTATTGGTCTACTTGTAAACTGAGTTGAGCTGTGACAGCATGGATTATTGACTTATGACCTCTCACATCCATTAGAGGGCCGTTGTCTCTTGCTGGCTGTTCGTTAAGATGATTGATGTTGTGCAGTATAAATAAATCTGTGTGGCATTACGTATATGGTTTTACAGTTGTGTCTAAAAATATGAATGACTTGCCATGATCCAAAAATGTCTGGAATATTATTGGGAACACAACAGTCATAAGGTTATGGTGTGTTAAATTGATAGAAGAAACTCTTTGTTTTTTGTTTTTCTTTAACGTTTTTTTTTAAACATTTATTAAGCTAAAGTTTTCACTCCAATTGACCTAGATTCTCTGGAAATGCTGCAAAATATTCCAAATTTAGACTGATAACTTTACTAAACAAGACTGAAGTGTGACTGCTACTTGCAGTCAAAAGTAATGACTGCTCTGGCAAATTTAATCATAACCATTTTGTAGAGTAAAAAGCAAGGACTGTTCAAAATATTTGTTTTTGGGTGAGTTTTGCAAACAAAAAATTACTAGGCTGTTATTATATGTAGCTTTCTCATTGCTTATATAAAATGAAGTCAGACTCTAAAATTAGTCAAATATAGTCCACTTCTAAGACTTCGTTGAACTTACTACTAAGAAAGCATGACAGAACGAAGCACTTCTAAGTAGGTTTTACAAAATAACGGAAGTGTGTCTCTCGTGCTTACAAGTTTGATAAAAAAAAAACTTTAAAGATGTATATTTTCCTGTAAGCAAGATAAATGAAAACAAGATTTTGGTAAATAAACACATTAGTATATAAACCATCACAAGAAGAACTGCGAAAAGTATGTGCAACATTAAAGACAAAAACCTGTAACCTTTATAGCCCTTTGTGGCTTCTGGGATTTCATAGAATGTGAACAAGTCTTTGTAGCTGTTGTAATGTATTTTTAATGTTTTAATGTAAACACGAGCTGCTATTGTATTGTCCCTGCCTGTGAGTGTTATTACTGGTGGGTGAGTGCGTTTGTGTACAGTTAAGTAGCTGCTCTTGGCTTCATTTCACTCTTTTATTTCCCATTTGTGATCCCATGCGACAATATGTGTAAAACATCGTTTCTATTCTTTCCCTCTGTGTGTGTGTTTGTCTCAGAAATCGTGGACTACATTGAGCGCCTGCAGGTCTTACAAGAGATTGTGAAGAAGTTTCCTCCCGTCAACTACCAGGTCTTCAAATATATCATCACTCACCTCAACAGGTAAAGGAAAAAAATGTTGATAAATACACACTCATACAAATCTTAGGTATGCTTGTGACCCACACCCCTTGCCTAGAAAAATCAGTGTGAGGTTGTTGAATCACATTTGGTTGTAACACCTCAACGCTGTAATGACTAAAAAATATCTCCAAGGTTTCTTACCTGGTACATGCGCTGTAGTCTTACATGTTGCATCTCTTTAGGGATCCAGTTTTTACTGAGGGTTAAGGTGTAATCTAACACTTCCTCCACCCATACATATGAAAGGTGTCATAATGTTTGAGCATATCCATAAAAAACATGCTGTCAAACATTAACTATTGAGTAAGAGAGACATAGGCACTGGGAATCAAAAAATATGTATTTGGATATACTTAACAATATGACTGAACAAAGTAGGTCTGTAAAAAGATAAATAGGGAATGGTCTCAATAAATTTGGACACACTACTCCCAGGTGAAATAAAGCCACCACCCAACTAAATCAGTAATATGATCCTCATTTAGTAGCATCAGATTACTTACTAATATTACTTACTACTTACTAATATTACCAGCAATATTATATTTGTTGACCACTATCACAAACTGAAAAAAAAACCTTTTCCGTTAGTAGATTTTTTCGGTAATACATTACAGGATTCCTAAAGATCAAACTGTGAAAGGTCGGCTTTACATTAGGAATGTTGTGTTGCATGGACCGTATTTTTTGCACTATATTTCGCACCGGATTATAAGGCGCACCTTCAACGAATGGCCTATTTCAAAATTCCCCCCCCCCCCATATATAAGGTGCACCGCATTATAAGGCGCACCGCATAGAAGCTCCAGTAGCTGCTAGGGTTGCGATGCATCCACGCTACAGAAAATGTCAACTAAACAGTCAGATAAGTTCAACTTTATTAATAGAACACAAACCGGCATTCTGACGACTCCGTTCAGTCCCAAAATGAATAAACAGCTGTTTTATTATTTTTCCAGAGGTAATGTCAGCGACAGAGTGTTTTCGCGACACAGTTTATCTTTTAACAACAATGTTTAATAGGTAGTGCAGCATTTTTATCCTGTAGTGGAGGAAAACCTTTCCTCCATTCAGTAAACACGTAAAAGAAACAGTCTGATATGGTTGTGTAAATTAAATGTTTGCAATCACAATATATAGCAGCTAGCATAAAGCTAGGCACACTGTCGGTTTTTGAGAAAATCGAAGGCTTTTAGGTGCAGAAAATACGGTACTTTGTTGCAGATTTGCTCAAGTTTTACAAAGCCAGCTTGCTTACTTTTCCTTTTGCTCTCTTATAGCTTATAGGTTGCCTCAATAGCAGATGACAAATTATCTCGATTTTGTCACTCAAATTCGTCGTTTCAGTAAAGTTTTATTAATCAATCATGTCCATTCAAACACTTTATGGTTCAAGAAGGCAGAACAGCAAAAAAATGAATATGGTATTTTTAATTGTCATGGTTTGAAACTTTGTTTGACGATCTGGATATCCTGCAAATATAAACTGACTGTTTAACTTAAAAACTCTTTTCCCCTCTGAGTTTTTAACACCAAGAAACCACATAATCTATAATTAGTTGTATTCAATAATGGAACAAGGAAAAATGGAATAAGTGTTTGAAAGTAAAGACAAAAAACTTGTCTTCCAAACAAATTGACCAAACTCAGCGAATGATTCAAGCACACAACTATAGGGAAAAGGACACTTGTATGTTCTGTTAGTTGTCTCGGGATTAGTTCACATTGATTATACGTTGTAACCTTTTGTGTGAAACTGTTTGATTGGCAGGGTAAGCCAGCACAGCAAGACCACCCTGATGACGGCCGACAACCTCTCCATCTGCTTCTGGCCCACTCTGATGAGGCCCGACTTTGAGAACAAGGAGACCCTCTCCACCACCAAGTTGAACCAGGCCGTCATCGAGACCTTCATCGTGCAGAGCGATTACTTCTTTCACGGCGGCGAAGTGGCCGAGAGCTCCAGCAGCGAGGGGACGCCGCCGCCGCATTGCCACAACATGGTGGAGGCTTTGCTGCCCCTGCAGCTGCCCCCGCCTTTACAGCCACAGCAGATACAACACACCCTTCCCCCCGACCCACTCATATGAGCCCGACAAGCCCGCCGGAAAGTGGGAAGCTTTGTCTGTTTGGCTTCCAGCTATACCTGTGTGTCTGACATTTTCTAGGAAAATCTGAGGTCACGCCGCACTTTGCAAAAATGCTGGTCGGCTGCTAAACGTGACAAAATAACATGCGTTTTTTTTTTTTCGGTTCCTTTTTCGGGGTGGGGTGGGGGGTCATCAGCTGCTATTTGTCATCTGCTTTGAGCTGAATGAGCTTTGGGGTTTAGAGACACATTGACCATTTGTCGGATCAATGCTAATCTGTGAGATCTGTTCATCCTTAGAGGTAAATCCTGGATTAGAGAATTACAATTGCACGTACCTCTTGGAACTGGGGTTTCTTTTTTTTTTTTTTCTTTTTTTTTTTTTTTTAGATCTGATTGTCCGTTTTATGACATAGACACTGAGAACACTTGATAAATAAAATGTTTTGATTTGGCACATAGCACTGATCGTTTAGCAATTTGAGGCTTCGACTCTGAGGGCTGCCGGACATCTTTGGCCAAAAATAGATCGTCCTTTTAGCCTAATGGAATAGCACACAAGGGCCTTATGGGCCTATTAAGCCTCGCCCCCCCTCATTGCTGGTCAGAGACACGAGAAAAGGGAAGTTAAACCTCAAACTGCTTCACTAATCTGAAACATCTGATATTGGCTGAATGATTACCCAACTCGTTTGCAGACTGTGGGGGTTTCAGACTCTTCCTGCAATTTTCAGCACAGGAAAACATTTTTTTTTCTCCCTTCTTTTCACCCCTAAGTCAGTTTGTGAAAACGATGGATCTTTAAAGCTAAATGTTGATGCTACTCACAAACAGAGGATTTGTGAAGTAAACACCTCACAGAAATCTTTGCGTTGGTTTTCTTTTTTTTTTTCTTTCTGGGATTGATGGTCGAGCTGTTCTTTAGAATGCTAAATGAGAAATGAATCGACCCTTTCCCCAAGACATGATTTTTGACCCCGTCAAAGAAGAGCACATTTGTGTCATAGTTCCACGTGCCAGTTTCATGTTTGTTTGCTTTGTTCTCCTTTTATCATTATTATTTTTAATATGTTTTTTTTAAACATCTAATTTTAATCCAGACATTGTCTGTGTGTGTGTGTGTGTGTGTGTGTCTGTGTGTGTGTGTGTGTGTGTGTGTATGCGTGCATGCATGCACTTGATGGTGTTTCTGTGTGAACTGACCTGTGGTCTGTTTAACAGCCAATTTTTACCTTCTCTGGCAAGGGAAGGGAGGATGCAGAAGGGAAAAAAGGACAAAAACAAATGTGGATATATGGACTTGTGACGCTCCGTACAGGAGAATTCAGACTTTACGAAATCACAGCTGAACTGTTTTAATCTCTATAGAGCCCCTAACTTTTACTGCAAAGTCTCTCATTCTTAAGAGACGACAACAAAAAGTCCCCTGGGTCGTGTTGCCCCCCCCTTACCCCATCCCCCCCCCAAAACCCCTAACCCATGATGGCACATGAGCAAAGAAACTCAATACCACGCATTCTGGATCTGCTCGGTTCAAAAAAGGCATCTTCACATTGGCTCGCTCACTCGGTGGAGGCTGCTACCTCCTTTGTGTTTCCATCTTTTTTTCATACTCCCGCTTCAGTTGGTTCGTTGAGAAACTTTGCATGTCTGTTTTTTTGCCACTAAGTGAAAAAAAAGATCTTTAAAAACAATATGAAATACTTTGAATCTCTAAACGAGCTCTCGTCTACATTTGCATTGTTTTTTTTTTTTTTTTTAAATCTTTGGTTTAAGGGGAATATTTAAACAGAAACACACTTTTAGCATTGTTTCTGTTTTTTTTCCAATTCCTAATATCATATTTTTTTGTTATATGTTAAATAGTTTTCTCTAATAAAGAAAAGTATATATAAGTACATATAAATGAATATATAAATCTGTCAGCAGTAGAAGTTGCTGATACGGTGAACTACCATGGGGTACTGGACTATAACCTGTCAGAAGCTATAATCATATTTCTTTGTGGTTCAAATGGTGTAACTGATACCAATCGTTTCTTCAGACGGTATCCGAGTGTGAATGTGTGTGTTGAGTGGAGAGGTTTGATAACAGATCAATGGATTTTTACTCCTCTTTGGCCGTCCGACAAAAGTCTCATTCCTCATCTGTGACACTTTACGGGAGACATAGGCACAAAAAAAAAAAAAAAAACTTAATGTGTCTCCTATTTTGTTCCTTTCACGCTGGCTATCATTTTTTCTAAAAGCTAAATACCTCCCTGTCTGTGGTTAAAAATTCATCATAGCGGATTTCCACAGGCTTCAGCCCATCTGGATAAAAGAATCCTGCCATCTA
Organism: Menidia beryllina; assembly: GCA_013363375.1. Lineage (NCBI taxonomy): Eukaryota > Metazoa > Chordata > Actinopteri > Atheriniformes > Atherinopsidae > Menidia > Menidia beryllina. The sequence goes on along the minus strand of JABUIW010000011.1, from coordinate 1,224,919 downwards.
CTGCTTGACAACAGGGTTATAATCTGTGTCATATGTTTTTTATTTTAGAAATTCAGTAATCATTTCCATAAATATTTTGTCTTACTTTAACCTGACACTCCGCTGGATTTTAGAGGGGAATTATTGTTTTATTAATGGAAATTCTGTAAATAAAAAATGTTTTAGCAAATATTGACATCTGTGTGGCCATAAGTCTACTGTTAATCATCGTACCGCAGTTCAGTGAAACTATGCCGGAGAGTCAACAATTAATAGGTTATTATTTAATTTTACCTAACTTTTTATTCTTTCTATTCTTTCTTTTTTATGTAGTAAACTTCTAAAAATGGTTCACTCAAATTGCCAAGTATATTATCTGTTTTTAATATGCAAAATCATTTTAATGTAAAAAATAATGTGTAAATATTTTCTATGTGTAACAAGTTTAGAGCTTAAACGCTGAGTCGTCAGCATTTTTGTCGTCCAGCTGATGGAATCTTTGATCCAGATGGGGAAAAAAAGTCTGAGGAGTCTGAAAGTAATTTTTTTAGAGTAACAAAAGCTGTGAAAAGGGTTTGATGTAGGAGGCAGGGAGCATAGGTACTAAAATAAAAATGCCATTGGACAATTTCTAAAATATCGAAAGAGTATTACTGTGGTAAGATCATTTAAGATGAAAGTTCAGATATTATATCTAAGTCAGCCGCTGCTACTTCTGAATTCTGCTGTGATTTCTCTGAGCAATCGAGAGAAATTACTTAAAACTCCCAATCTATTGCATTTTGTAGTTTTTGTCTTTATCTGGTTTCTTCATGATTAATCTCCCCTCTTTATCTTTTTGCAATCGTTTGTTATCCTCGTCTTTGTTTCTCCTGACCTCTTCTCTTTTCTTACCCATAATGCAACACTTTGTAAGAACAGAAAGTTATGACGGGTTGAGTCAGAATTTTAACGGTGACATTTTCCTCTTTTGTATTCGGTGTAACATCGTATGGTAGTGTGAGGTTGAATAGTTTCATCTGTAAAAGCAAAGCAATTTTTTGTTGTTTCTTTTTTTCCCCACAAGGTTCTTGAATAATGAAATATAAAGCTTTTCTCATTTTCCCCTCCCCAAGAATGAGATGCCCCAAGAAGTCAATTAGAAAAGTCAATATAACCGTTAATATGTAGTGTAAAAGGATAAAAAGTGTAAGGGTTTTAAAGGAATGCATTTAATTTGAGGCAAGAGATCACACTGAGAATGAAATAAAGTGAGTTAAAAGCCTGTCATCTACCAATATTGATAGGATTATGGAAAAAGGAGAGAGTTCTGTAGTAGAAAGTTGCAAAAAGAGAGCTAATATTCCTCTAAGATGGCATCAGAGGGGTTAAATGTATTAGAATTGGCATGTACGTTCCGAGCAGATTATGATGTTGGATTGCAAAGCATTTTGAAAGGCACAAACAAAGAGTAAATTGCTGGATCTGAGCAATATGAGAGCATATTGATCTTCGTGCTATATTCTTTTGGAGCAGGAAGGGTTCAGCTGCTGAACTTCAGCAGCTGCTTAGTTAATATAAGATTAGGCTTCTTCTGTAGTTTCATCAGTCCATGACATGTTCTTTTTGTTAATCATTTTGTTGATAAGGCAGTTTCTCAACCATTCATACCAGTGTACAAACCACCTGACTTTTAACATCTGCTGTGTACTATAGTCAATGAAAATGATTTTCAGAAATAATAAATAAAAGAAAAAACAACTCGAGAGGTGTGTGTCGTTTTTCAAATTCTATTTTTTATTTTCCCATGAATCTATATTAATGCAGTAGATTATATTAAACCAATTCAGCACTGCAGGGGTTCTATTGATATATTACAGATGATTTCTTACATGGAAATACATTTCAAAAAGCGGATTTCCGCTAGAAGCCTCGAGATGGCGACACATTAAGCAAAATAGTCCAATTTACAGTGAGTTGACAAACATTTTTCTGCAGCATTTAAAGTAGTATTTCGAGCTTGAGATGATAGTCTGAGATGATACTGTTGCAATTTGAAAAGAAAAAAAACATCTCTCTTTTACATTGGGGGCAGCACAAGCATGCACATGCCCATGATGTCTTTGTTTTTGCTTCCACTCAAGGTTTTCAAAAGCTTAAGCCTGCCATCTGCTGGTCAAAACCACAATTCCATATTACAGTCTGCAGTCATTTGGAGGCAAAAAATGAACTGTTACAGCTCTATATAATTTGAAATCCCATGCCAATGGGGTTTTGGTTCAGTATTTTGTGCCTATTTTAGCTATTGGACATTTTTATCTATAAAGAAGAAGAGAAAACAAAAAATAAAAAGCGTTTAAGATGCTGCCACTCCTGCTGATGATCTTTTGCTTAAGCTAATGCAAACTAAAGGCAAATAGGATTTCGTAATAGTCAGCAGATTTGGCCTGTTGTTTAATAATTACTCTAAAATGATACTTTTATTATTGCTGAGACCATAATATAAGGTGACTGCATTTACTTAGGATTGTTACTATCCCTTCTATACCTTTCTTAGAGTTATGTATAGAAATTGTTACATGCTAAAAAGGATCACAAAGAAGAGCCAGTCCATAAAAATGTAGTTTATTATGTGAAATGAAAGTTCACTCACAAAACATAAAAATAAAGAAATTTAATTTAAAAAAATTGAAGATGGAAAAATTATTCTTTCGGCACATACACTGACAAAAAAATACATTTTTAATGTATTTTTTAACCACGGATAAAATAACAGACATAATACGATGATAAATGACTACAAATTGTCATTTTACCAATTAAAAGATCAGAAATTTAATCTGGTGTGACTCGCATTTGTGAAGTTAAACACCCTGATCAGAAATTCATTAAAATAATTTTCTGGTTCTGAGAGTTTCAAGGTAAAAAAGAGCTGTTATTTAAGCCTCAGTGTCTGACGCTTTATACACATATCAGCTCATACCCAACTATTGCATTGAATTTGAGCAAATTTTTTAAAGTTGGAATTTTTAAAGCTTGTGTTACATTATATCATCTTTTTTATTTGTCAAAGATAACTTGGCTCATACTTAATCACACTATACAATTTTTAAATACCCCTCATTTACTTTTTCAGCATCCAAGGAGAATGACTGCATCGAGATTATTTCAACTGGACCCGAGGGTCAGTTCTGCAGGCAGTCCGTAGGAATTTATCATTCTTTTTCAAAGATAAAACAGCTTTTTTTTATGTGTGCTCCTGCAATAGCGGATGTAAAATCCTGGTGGGGAAGACGACTTTTGCACAACACAAGAAATCGGATGTGACTGTTATGCGGTTCCCCTGAAATAATCAAATTCACCTTTGGGGATGTTGAGCATGCTCCTGTCACCACGGGAACTGAATTTCACATTAGGCTTAAATGCCAGATGTATTTGACAGGCCTTCATAGCATTGTCCTGTGCATTTCTGAAGCCACAGTGAGAATCTCATAAAAAAATTCAGTAGCTGAAACAACACATTTGCTGTGGTTGTTGATGTTATATTAAAAAAAAAAGATTTTCAGCCGCATCACAAATACAAATCCTGCTCTCTGACTGAATGTCAGCAGAAACAGAAAAAAAACTCAACACATCAACGGCCACAATTTGTGTCATCTCATTTTAAAATGTCACGTAAGAGACACTTGTTGTCTTTACATACAACCAATGACCATAACTCTGGAATATCCCGAGCACGCAGTAACTGGGTCAAGTTAGACTCTGCATTTATGCATCCTTGGATTGCCAAACTCTGACAGGAAACATATTGGGCTGAAGATAGAATAGCCAACGAAGCTGTTCTGGCGTCCGACTGCTCTTGTTTACAAGCAGAAATGGATGCAGCAACATTTACACCCGCATTAGTAGCAGCAACAGTGCTACAGTAACTGCAGTTTTGAATTGTCATTGTGTTTGAAATCTCTTTAGTGCCTTGGCCCAGCTGAAAAACATCCTGTACGACAGCTCTCAAAGACTCTTTGTATGTATTGTATCATGTATTGTGAGGAGAAGCCACTGTCCTCAGTCAGTGTCACATAGACACAGTTCTCATTGAAACATGGTGTCGATGCAGAGGAGATTTTTCATATTGTCATTAAAACATTTCTCAGTTTTGTTGGCTTAATTGACCACTTTGTTAGTTCATCAGCAAGTTGCTGTTCCACCATTTTGTTGATTTATCTTGCATCACAACGCAATGCATTGAACGATAGTGCAGTGGTCATCAGTAAAGCAATGACTAGTGTAGACTGCCTGGTATGTCTGGATTGGATCACCCACAGAATTGGTGTCCAAGATTCAGACATTATCTTTTTATTTTCTTCCAACACCTCAGGACAGATGTTGAAACATCTTACACCCCAGGATGAATCCATAAATGATTATTTACAGAAAGAAACAAGCTAAGAGGAGATATTATCTGAGGTCAAATAACTCTGCTGTGTCTCCAGGCCAATAAACATAAAGTCCAGCATACAGAGGCTGAGTGAAGGTGGTCTGGACTCTGTGGAGGAGAGTCCTGGTTTTGGAGACGCTGTAGAAGGAAAGAATACCTGCTCTGTGATCCAGGTACACTCCTACTCTGGAGGGAGGAGGAGCTGAGATGGAGGTTTCTATATCGTTGAACCAAAATGTAGAACCTTTTTCATCACAATATAACGCCCAAGATTTGTCATTAAATCCAAATCCAGATTCATTTCCACTTCCTGCCCTCCTGATATTCTTGTATGCGACTGCTACACCAACTCCCCTCCCTTTCCTCTCCACCTCCCAGTAACAACGTCCAGTCAGACTCTCTCTGCTCAGGACCTGAAACCATCGAGTGAATCTGTCTGGATCCTCACGATAAGACTGAGGTTCATCCATTAATCTCACCTTCCTGTTTCTTTTTGAAAGTAACAGCTTTATGTGTGCTGTGTTTGGATCCAGTGTGATTTTACATGAACATCTTAAGAAGTCGGCTCTGCTCTCTGGTTCTGGTGGCAGTAGAACATCCGGCTGAGCGGCTGCCAGTGACACTTTAGTCCAGTCCTGTGTCAGGATGTGCTGCAGTTTGTCTGTGAGCTCTGACACAGCTGCTGTCACATCCTCAAAGCAGCTCAGAGGACGCTCCCTGATGCTGGAGGAGTGTGTGGACTCCCTGAGTGCTGGCAGTGAGGGGCAGCTGGTCAGAAACTGGATGTGGTCCTCTGTGTGTGAGAGCTGCTGCAGCTCAGCGTCTTTCCTCTGCAGCTCAGTGATCTCCTGCTGCAGCTCCTGCTGCAGCTCTTTGACTCCCCTCACTGCAGTTTGCTGCTGGGATCTGACCTGCTGCTCCACATCAGAGCGTCTGTTCTGGATGAGATGGATCAGCCGAGTGAACATCTTCTCACTGTCCTCCACTGTTTTGTCAGCAGACTGATCGATGGCCTCCACTTCCTGCTGGAGCAGATCCACATCTTGCTTTTTGTCCTGGATTCTCTGCTGGATTTGTTGCCGCCTCCCCTCCAGCTCTCTCTGCCTCTCAGTCCTTTCTGCTGCCGCTGACACTGTGTGGTGGCCTTTATGCTCCTCCACAGAGCAGAGAGAACAGATGGACTTCTGATCAGTGCGGCAGAACAGCTTCTTCACCTCATCATGGACAGAGCAGATGTTCTCCTGGAGCTTCTTGGAGGGCTTCACCAGCTTGTGCTTCTTTAATGGAGGTGACTCATAATGAGGTTGAAGGTGTCTCTCACAGTAAGAGGCCACACAGACCAAACAGGACTTGATGGCTCTCAGTTTTCTCACAGAGCAGACATCACAGGACACATCTTCAGGTCCAGCATAGCAGTGGTCAGCAGGAGCAGCTTGGAGTCCAGTCTTCTTCAGCTGCTCCACTAAAGCTGCTAACATGGTGTTTCTTACCAGGACGGGCCTCGGTATGCAGTATTTCCTGCATTGAGGGCAGCTGTGAACTCCCTTCTGATCCTCTCCATCAAAGTGGTCTTTGATGCAGCTCATGCAGTAGCTGTGTCCACAGGGAATAGTCACCGGCTCCTTCAGGACATCCAGGCAGATGGAGCAGGAGATGCTTTCTCTATCCAGCTGAACTCCTTTCTGAGCCATTTCTGCTGTCAGTAACTGTTGAACAGTTCAACTTTCCCCTGAACAGAAACGATCTGTGAGCTCTGAAAGACGACAGACTGACAAGCTGAGGCAGGAAATGAGAACTTCCTGTCACAAGCTTTTTTTATGAGGAGCTCGGTGTGGTGGTGGGGGGTGGAGAAGCACATACCCAACAGGAAGTCACAGTTTGTCTGAGATTTTTAAGCTGTGAATAGAGCAGCATGTGCAGCCTCAGACAAATTCTGCAGACTTTCAAAATCAAATGTTTTAGGCAGGACTTTCTCCAGCACGGCTTACACCAGCTTCCCATTCAAATGAAAACAACATCATAATAGGACCTTTATGATCACAACTTTAAAACTTTGTTAGAACACACTGAGTAGCTGGTCTTCCTCGAATGGTCAGCTCTCCCCAACACATTGGCGGGATGAGTTACCACAATCAAAATGACAGTACTACCACGTTTTTTATACTTGTTTCAGATGATTCAAGTTCTACTGAACAAGTCATGATTTAAACCATTAAACAGTCACCTGCCTGACTTCCTGTTTTATTACTGGGCAGCCAATCTCCAAGTTGAATTACTGGATCTCATTGCATGAAAGCAAGACAGGGTCAATGTGGGCTGCTAAATCTAAACTGTTTCTATCGCTGATCTCTTTCCTAAGTAGCCCAGCCCATTAATTCAAATCTCCAAAACCTGGGACCAGTTGTTAAAAAGTCTCTTAAGATATGTTTCCAGTTCAGGATGAACTGGAAACATATTATGAGAGACCTGATGAGAAACCTGTTGGGTTGAAGCACCGACCCAACAGGTTTCTCCAGATGCATTACATTCCTCGAACTCGGTCAAAGTTTACTCAACTGTGGTTTCAATACAGCTGCAGCAGCTACGGCCCTGTTCTGTTCCTGTGGCCCTAAGGAAAGATGTAATGATCACCAACCAACATATGATTAGTTAGGGGGGCCACTACCAGCGTCAGGCCTCCCTGTTACTCTTGTAAATACTTAGTCCATGGCTTATAGTTTTCCCGTTTCCATCTCGATTTTCGGCGTGTAACTTGTCGCGCACGGTTTGACGGATCAGGCCCAAAATTGGCACGCACGTACGTCCTGACCAAGGGACACGTGCGCGGATACAACTTTCTCATTAGTCTGGGTGTTTTCAGAAAAAAGGTGAAAAAGGGCGAAATGCCGTATCACAGGCAATTAACTACTGGTATCTGGGAAACCTCATTTAAACACTGAACAGGTCATGAAAGACGGGCCTCTGCCATATTGGAGCCATGAGGCCCGATCTCGCACAGTTTGGGGTTCCTGGAGTGGGCAGTTGGTGTTTCCCCCTTAAAATTTCGTGATAAATTTGTAGTTTTCCCGTTTGTACCTAAATTTTGGTCACTAACTAGTCCCACACGGTTTGACGGGTCGGGCCCAAAAAAGCCATGTGTGTCCAAACCGACCATGTAATGCATGCTTGTATTTTTCTCTCTCATTAGTTCCAGCATTTTTTAATAAATGGCGAAAAAGCCGAAATGCCTTCCCATAGGCAATGAATGGGAAGGCCGAAAAAGGGCCCCAAAACATAGGCCAGTTCCGGGGCTAATCGCTCAGCCCCACCACCTCCGAGAAACCTCATTCGAACATTAAACGTGTCACGAAATACGGGACTACGACATATTGGAGCCACGAGGCCCGATCTAACACCAATTGCTGTTGACGTTTATGTAAAAATAAACGTCAACAGCAATTGCAACCAGTGACCATAACTCTGGAATATCCTGAGCACGTAAGTAAGTGGGTCAAATTAGACTCTGCATTTGTGCATCCTTGGATTGGCAAACTCTGACAGGAAAGATATTGGGCTGAAGATAGAATAGCCAACAAAGCTGTTCTGGTGTATGACTGCTTATGTTTACCTGCAGAAATTGATGCAGCAACATTTACACCTGCATTAGTAGCAGCAACAATGCTACAGTAACTGCAGTTTTTAATTGTCATTGTGTTTGAAATCTCTTTAGTGCCTTGGCCCCGCTGAAAAACATCCTGTACGACAGCTCTCAAAGACTCTTTGTATGTATTGTATCATGTATTGTGAGGAGAAGCCACTGTCCTCAGTCAGTGTCGCATGACACATTTGTTGGCTTAACTGACCACCATGTTAGTTCATCAGCAAGTTGCTGTCCCACCGTTTTGTTGATTTATCTTGCATCACAACGCAATGCTTGGAATGCATGGTCATCATTAAAGCAATGACTAGTGTACACTGCCTGGTATGTCTGGATTGGATCACCCACAGAATTGGTGTCAAGTTGTCCTGTTTTCAGGAATTTCTTAAATTAATGTCTTTAAGGACTATTTCAGATAGCGAATAACTTTTGGGGGAAATTATAGCGTTAATGATTATTGTAATATCATCATGTGATATCTACCCTGTGTTTGAGTTCAGTGAAAGTAAATGCTCTAGAGAGCAGGAGGAAAGAAAAAGAAAAAGAAAAAATCAGTAGATAACAGTGATTTCATGGAGTAGAAGCATAGATATTTTCAAAATAAACTGAACATTTTTTTTATTAGACTGAAATATTTTGTTCAATTTTATTTATCTAGATCTATTTCAATACATTATTGATGAGAAGAAGTGTAATTGTTATTTTGTAAAGCCAATGGACAGATCCATTTTACTTTGGGGATGAAGAAATGTTCTATTTGGCAATTAAACGCGGGCAGGAACAGAGTAGTAGTATATTGCACTTAGTGTTGACTATATAGACAAGGCAAATGTATTTGTCTAACATGATTCATGTACAGTACAATTGAAAGTACTTTATATAAAAGAAAAAAGAGAGAGTCTAAAAGCATAAATTAAGACAAACGTAAACAAAATAAAACAAACAAAATGATTGATTAATGTATTAAAAGTGAAGACTGCAGATAAAATACCTTCATTTGTCATACGTACAGCTAAATGGAACTGTTCTCAGTGCAGATTTCAACAATATTAGAGTTGAGGCTCTTTTTCAGCAAGTCTGTTCCAGATTTTAAGTGCATAAAACTTAAACACAGCCTCACTTTGCTTGGTTCTGGCTCTGGGCACCAGCAGGAGATGAATACCTGAGGTTCTTAGAGTCTTAGCTGGTTCATACCGCTCTTACACGCCAGAGATGTACTGTGTAGTGCTTGACTGTGAAGATACTTCTACATGTGTAGATCTTCTTTAAATCTCTGTGTGACAGCAAGCAACCAGAGACCTGAGCACTGGATTTATATGATAGTATTCCCAGGTTCTAGTCAGAACTTGAGCAGAAGCATTTTGGATGTTCTGCAGCTGTCCTAAAACTTGCTCAGAGAGCCCAGATAGCAGGCCGTCACAGAAGTCTAACCTGCTGGAGACAATTCTTGTGACAATTCGAATTCTTGGAGACAATGTTTTTTATATGGTAAAAGGCTACTGATGTTATTGATTAAATATGGCTTTTATAGTTCAAGTCCGAGTCCAAAAGTACCAATAGATTTCTAAACTGATTACTAGGTTCTAGAGAGAGTCTCAAGGTGACTGATGACACTTTTTTTGTATTTCTTTGGGCCGCAGAAAATTATTTCAGTTTTGTGAGTTTTACTGGAGAAAATTGTTCTGCATCCACAAACTGATCTTTTCAATAAGGTGACAAAATAAATCTACAGGCCCGTGTTCTCCTGTCAGTGGCATGCAGATCTGAGTGTCATCTGCATAGTTGTGATAGGACACATTATAGCTCTGTATTGGCTGGCCTAATGTACAGAAATGAATGACAGATTGAAAAGAAGGGGTCCCAGGACTTATCCCCAGAGAAACCCATAGGTCAGACCCATCTGGTCTGAAAAATAGTTGCCAATTTTAACAAGGTAACACTTGTACTCGAGGAAAGACTTGAACCGGTCTAAAGCCGTACCAGGTCAACTGTGTCATAGGTAGCACACAGGTCACGCATAAACTAAGACTGAGACGTTGCCTGCATCTGAACGATATTCCAATGGATATCATTTGTCACCTCAATCAGAGCTGTATCAGTGCTGTGGCCCAAAAGCGGACTTAAAAGCGTCAAACACATTGTTAGACAGGAGAAAGTCAGTAAGCTGTTGGTATACAGTGTTTTCTATGACTTTTTTAAGAATGGCAGGCTTGACACGGGCTGGTAGTTTTTTCACCACTGTGACATCAACACTGCTCTTCCTTCAAAGAGGCTTAATGACAGCAATATTTAAGGCCTTCCAGTCTGAAGTGAGATGTTGACAAGATGAATGAGTTTTGGTAAGATACTGCTTAGCACAGACGTTAAGAATCTAGTGGGCAACTCATCCAGGCAGCATGTCGATGGCCAGACTGCAGGTTATCTCTTTGACTGTTTTGTCAGTGACAGGTGTAAAACGTGTTTTTTGTGTTGTGGAAACCATAGTATTTTAATGCATTGAACTTTATCATTAAAGAATATTGAAAACATGTAACATTTTGATGTAAAAAAGAATTCCAAGGGCATTTAAACTATTACACTGTTCAGTATAGCAAACAAGACATGAGAATTGTTTACGCTGTTTTTGATCATTTATATAAAATAACTCTCTCTTATACGATGCAAAGTGTGGTTGAACTCACACAATTCTTCTTTGTAGATCTCAAAATGACCCTAGTGTTTTGACTTGCACTATTTCAGTTCAGCTCTCTGGTACTCCTGTTTCATTTTCTCCATGGTGCCTATTGTCTACTTTTAATGATTCTAATGTTTTTGGATCAGTGGCATCCAAAACATTTAAGATACTTGATTTGTAAGAGTTCAACATGCCCTTAATGCTAGAACATGGAGTAATTTCAAACCCAATCATCTTCATAAACTGTACCCCCGTGTTTTCATTTATCGGTCTTCCCTGATTAACAGCAGATCCTACTGCTACTAATTATGGCAGATTGTTTTATCTCCATCTTAAATTAAACATATGCAAATGATGAAAAAACACAAATGACAGTTTTTGGATGAGAATATTGTCCCTGAATATGGCCCAAACACCTCCACTCCTTGGTTGGAATGGGCTGAGGAGGGAGCGGGGGAACTACTTTTCTTTGATGAGAGAATCCTTGATCTTGCCATGTCTGGTGTAAGAGGAAGACACAGTCCCATAGTCCCTCCAGCCCCAGGAGGGGCACTCTCCAGCACCCCCTCTAAGGACTCCAAAAAGGGTGGATAATCTGCAATGCTTTTAGGCGCATAAGCACAAACAGTCAACACCCGAAGGTGAAGGGAGGCTACCCTCTCATTCACTGGGGTGAATCCCAATGTGTAGGTGCCAAGATGGGGGGCAACAAGTATGCCCACTCTTATTCCACGCCTCTCACCGGGGGAAACTCCAGAATAGAAGAGTGTCCAGCCCCTGTCAAGACTGGTTCCAGAGCCAGAGCTGTGTGTCGAGGTGAGGTCGACTTTATTTAGCCGGAATATCTCTGCCTCGTACACCAACTCAGACCCCTTCTGCCAAGGTCCCCGCCTCCAGCCAACACCCATATCAATTCAATTCTTTTTTATTTATATAGTGCCACATCACAACAACAGTTATCTCACAGCGCTTTCCAAACAGAGCAGGTCAGACCCTACTCTGAAGTTAATTACAGAAACCTAACAATTACCACCATGAGCAAGCACTAGGCGACACAGGCAAGGAAAAACTTCCTCTGCACCAACTTCTCTGGCCCCTCCCATGGGTGGGGAGCCCATCAAAAGGGAGACCCATGTGGTCTTTTCGGGCTGAGGGGTGAAAATCCCGACCATGGATGATAGCCCGGCCACCACGGATCAGCAACGTGCCCCACCTCCAGGCCTTATTCTAGAGTGGGGCCCATGTCGCCCGCGTCTAGGCGAGGATACACTTGGTCCATTGATCTTTTTCAGCATAAGGGGTATTTGGGCTGCGCTTCGTCTGATCCCTCGATCAGGACCTGTTTGCCTGGGGTGACCCTACCAGGGGCTTAAAGCCCTGGACAACATAGCTCCTAGGATCATTGGGACACTCGAACCCCTCCACCACGGTAAGGTGGCAGCCCACCATACTCTTATACCTGATTTCTCAAACCCTTTAAGATGATCAGGATGTCTCATAAGTGATAGGCCAGATGCAGGTGATGGTGTAGATGCAGCAGGTGTGACCCATAGGTCGATGAGGGCTATGATAAAGGAGATGCACAAGCTGCTACTGGAACTGATTCCTGTGTCCTAAAATCATTTTGGGTCCTTGTGTCGGATGGACTGGGAACCTGAGGCGACAGTACTAACTGCCACACCTCTGTACCCCCCGAGGAGAGTACAACAGGTGTTAAAAAGACTCTTCCTCGGGTTATGATGGAATACAAGAAAAAAGACAGACAGCTGGAGAGCAATAATACCAACCATCACTGGATATAGACCCTCTCCCGAAACATGTCTCCTCTGTCCAGCTGTACCACACTATTAGACTGCTAGAAAATATAACAGGCTGTGAAGATATGTTTCTAGAATTCTGGAATGCGGTTTTCACAGGATACTATGTAAGTTCAGTTTCCTTTCACATTTTATACAAGTACAACTTCTTCAAGAAAGTTGTACTTGTATAAAATTTATAAAAAGAAAGTTGATGACTGGGGCCAGGAACCGCAGCAACATGGTTCCCGCTCGGCAGCAACTGCACAACACCCCAACTGCCCTGTTTGTGGTGTGTAATGATGGCACAAACCTGTTGGCACCTGGACAAACTGGTTGAAAAGGCTATTTCTTTTGTAGATTCAGGTCCAGACCCTCTCAGAATTATAATGGATGTTATTTTCATTTTTGGAGAAAAACAGACGGCCCTACCACAACATCCTGGCAGAATAGATCAACAGCCGTGGTGAGAGGTTCATCTCACTGCGACTGAAAGGTTCAAGAGGTTCTGTCTTCCAGGAGCCAGAAGCCTTTTTACCAGGGACAATTTCTTCTATGATTATTATGGTGTTTTCTTATCATTTATTCATTTTCATTTGATTGAGTTGCACATTTTATTAATTTACTCAAATATGAAATCATTGTAAATAACTTAAGTTAAGCTACATCACATTTTCAATATCCCCCCATTGGGGATGAACAGCATTTTTTTCTATTATAAATCTATTTTAAAACCTGTGATCAGTGAGATGATCTTACAAGGAGCATGATTCACTTTGACAGTAGATCATGTTTTGGAGCACATGTCGACATGTATGATGAGAACATTTGTTTTGGCTCTGTTATTAATCAATGAACGGAAAAATCAATAACTTGTTTAATTTGTTTCGTGTACAGCCAATTCAGTTTGTGTTGAGTCCCGGATTTATAACAACACTAAATTAATATACTGTCAGGATCAAGTTATTTGTCTGTGTGACAAGAGATAATGTTTTGGAGCTCTTGAACCACATTACAAGCTTTAATTCAACCTTTTAATCACAAACATGAATTGCAGACCTCCAGTCATCCATGCCAAAATAAATGTAGTAATCAAATAAATTTAGGATTTTATTCATTACAGTTTTCTTTGACTGGATTTATACTGCAGTGTTTGCTTTAAATTTTTTTGCACCTCTTGAACTGTCCAGTCAGGGGCGTTGACAGCTTCCTGTTGTCTGTGTGACTTTTCCTTTTCTCTTTGCTTCCACAGAAAAAGAGAGAACAGCTGCTTCTTACATCCAGGCGTTTGCTCTGTCATCCTCCCCCTTTTCCCCCAGGAAGGAGAGCACCACACCCTGCCGGCCAATCACAGCTCGGCACCACCCCCTCCATCACATCATCTCAGTCTCCAAGGTAACAGGGTGCCCCCATCTCTCTCGCTCACTCCCTGTTTCCATATTGAAAGGTGCCGCATCATCATCATCACCCCTCCCATCTAACTACCTCACTGTCCCATACTGAGCTGGTGGCTGGTTAGCTTTAGCTTCCTTCTCTGTTAGCTACTTCTCTCTCTTTCGTTATTTTGCAGTGTGAGTTTCAGAACATCAAGGGGACCTCCCTATTCTCTGTCTCCTCCAACATTTAACACCGGAAGAACAGAAAAAGGAAGGGCACGAGATGCATTGAGGGAGAAGAAGAGGAGAGATGGGGTACGTAGTTTTGAACCTGCTCTCCTGCTATCTCATGTTCACAATGTATACAAGAATGAAGTGTGTGTGTGTTTGTGCGTGTGGGTGTCTATTTAATCCTTCATGGAATGCTGCCCTAATGAGCTGGTTCATGCAAACACTCCGGAATGAAAGGAAAGGGAAAAAGGATATATAGGGGCAGCAGCAGAGGGTGGTGACTCCCAGGCTCTGCCTCGTAGCTTTTGTTAAAGAGGCCTGTTCTGCAGATGCTTGTTGTGCCTGCTGCATACACAGGAAGGCCAACACCTTTCTTCTCTATCTTCTGTCCTTATTTATCATAACAAGTTTTACTATTATCGGTAATTTATTTTCACGTAAGGAAATCACTTCGGTTTGTCATGGCATTTTGCTTAGCAGTGAGTAAAATCGAATCTCAACTCTGCTGTTCCTTAAATGTCACAATTGTTATGCTGGCCATAGATAAATTACACTCTTTTCACTCATTGGCATAGTTTTCACTTCTATGACAGTGTGGGTTTGATAGATAAGTCTAAATTTATTTCAACATTGTGCTCGTTCGGGAGAACTTTTTAAAGCTATTTAGTGTCAGTAAAAGTACGTACATAGACAAAAGATCAAATGATCATAAATTTAAGCAAAATGCATTTAGTTTACATCGTTTAATATGGAAACAACATTTGATTGTGGGCAAATATGAGATGTTTACAACAATGTCTGTTAATTTGTTTAAATCGTAGTTGCATTATTTCACCCTGACATCTAGACCTGGCTTTGACATTTTCTATCTTAAATTACAATAACATTTGTTTTAATTACTTTATAATATATATTTTCCTCTTGGCTATATTAATTTTAATCTAAGACTTGATCAATTAGACACATATTGTTACTTGACACCTGTATTAACATGTTTATAAACAGGACGATATCCAGAAAAAAGAACAACAAAAAAAATCTTACAACCTAACAGTTAAATTTGTTTTATTACTTTAGCTTTACATGGTCAGACATGATCATTAGCGTCATTCATTCATTTTGCATACTGTTTGTTCCCAGTAGAATTCCTTCAGTCTTTCTTTTTTATTTCTTTCTCACTTCTTGCTGACACGACAGTTGCAGTTCCTTTAAAGTATTTGAACTTGTGGCTATATACACCACTCTTGGGGACATTTCTAAGCATTGTTTTCATCCAGAAAGTTTCTGAGCTGATGACAAGAAAGTTGTTTTTGCTTTTTTCAATTAAGTCAATGAAGAAGTAGTAATAGAAGAGATGGAAAATTAAATGTAGCAAAATATGGATTGTCTTATTAGATTGAAATAGTTATAGATGGACAAGGACAAGTCTTTGGTATGCACACTAGACTCTAAATATATTTGGGCATTTTCTTTACTTTAAAGATTAAGAAGTGGTTGAAATTCTTTTTTTTTTAAAGTCAGTTTTGAAGAACAGTGGTTTTACTGATGAAAATATGTGAACAAAGTCTGCTTAATAAATTATTGTGACAGCAAGGTGGCTCCTGATTTGAGTCCCTGGGGACCTTCTGTGTGGAGTTTGTATCTTCTCCCGGTTTTATTTGTTACCCTGAAGTCCTCAACCGTACACAAACATCTATGTTAGTTTAAATGGACACTCCAAAATGATCCTAGGAGTGAATGTGAGTGTGCAGGGTTGTTTAAATTTAACGCTTGGGAGCAGGTCGAAAGGGAAAAAAGATTTTTCATAATACTGCTTAGCTCATTTCCTACATTTACCGCTCAACAGGATATGATGTAACTATCTACAGAAGTGTTGAACAAGGCTGAGTGCAGGGATATGTGGAAGCTCGGCTCTAAGTGCAAAGGCAGGAAAGGAAAATGGGTGTAACCTTATACTGTTACAGATGCTTTATTTGATTACATCTATGCAGAAAAGTGAGGGCGGTATTATCCCTGCACTGCTTTCTTTTTCTCTAAAACTTCCAAGTTGCTCTATACATTAAGATTAATTTACCATTCATTCATTTTTGACTGATTAATTGGACATGATGAAGTTTAAATAATCTATAGAAAAAAAATGCTAGTTTATCATCTGATTATGTGTTCAACCTGTGAATGTATCTATTTCACAAAACCCTTCTTATATCAAATTTTTTTTTCCAATATATTTTATTGAATTTTCTCTTTTAGGACATTTACAAACAAACTCAACATTGTAAACACGTATTTATACACACTTGCATTCACTCACGCATTCACCCTTCAAACCTGCATTTGTTATAGTATATATAAAACACTTTGGATTATGACAGAAAAAAAAAAAGAAAAAAAAAAGAAACAAGATAATATGAAAATGGAAACTAGTCAAGATATCCATTTAAGACACCCATTAATGAGCTCCGCCTTCAGTCCCTATGATCCTCATATATGGCTCCCAGAGGTTCTCAAAGTCCCGGTGTTTGCCCTTGGCGATGTATGTTAGTCTTTCCAGTCCGAGTGAATTTGAAATTTCTTTCTTCCACAATCCCAGGCATGGAGCGTCCATGCTCCTCCAGCATAATGCTATAGATCTTCTGGCTTGAAGAAGTCCGTAATCGATCAATTTAGTTTTAGTCTGTGATTGTTTAAATTCCACTGGGTATATTCCTAAAACACAGATTCTAACCTCTAATGGAACTTTAACCTTAAACAATTCAGATAAACATCTAATAACCTCCCTCCAAAACTTCTGGATTTTAAGACATTCCCACAAACAATGGAGAAGAGTTCCTTTTTCAAATAGGCATTTAGTGCAAGTGTCTGGAATATCACTGGACATGTGATGAAGCCTAACTGGGGTTATATAGGTTCTCATAAGCCATTTATATTGCAGAAGTTTAAATCGTGTGTTTATCGTTTGTTTTTGCGCTTTTAAACAGGCCTGATTCCAGTCTTCCTCATCGATATCTTCAAGAGTATCGCTTCTCCAAGCTTCTAACTTATCAATTGCTGAATCCTTTGAGGAAAGCATCAACAAATTATAGAACACCGAAAGAAAACCTTTCCCTTTTGAGTCCCCAACACACACCTCTTCTATTTTTGTTAAGGGTGGAATGTCAACTATTCGTTTCAGTTTTGATGACATATAATTTTTCAGTTGTAGATATTTAAAAAAATGTTTTGGGGGTATTAAATATTTCTTGCATAACTGATCAAATGTAAGCAACATGCCATTGGCATATAGGTCTTTAATTTTCTGAATGCCTTTGGTTTTCCATAGTTTAAATCCTCCATCATTTTCTTCTTATATCAAATTGTTTAAAATTAGGTAAGAACATTTAACTTTTTGACCCTGCGGTCAATGAGATTCAGTAACATTTGTCAGTAGTCAGAACGATTGAATTGTGTAGTCTGCAGGGGTACATAGTTTTCAAATATAGATTCTATTATGTTTTTACCCTATGGAAATAACAGTCCTGAGGGGTCCACAAAAACAATATGAGAAGAATAAGGATTCTTCTCATTTCCTTCTTCATTTATATGGGATTTAATGAGTAAACACTTTTAGATGTACCGTCTTCTAACCTTCACGTAAATGTAATAATTTAAGTCGACATATTTTTATATTATTTGGTCCTTGGGCCTTTAACTATGCTCAGGCTGATCAGATCTAGGTATGTGTCTTGTCATCTGTGAAACCAGCTGTGGTCTTTCCTCCTTATCTACAGTCGTTTTCTGCAGAGCTCACCAATCCCTGAAATTTCCTTGACGGTTATGAACAGGGTAGGGCCACACACGTCCTACTTTAAGGAGTGTAGCAGTAGATGTAGCAATGAACCCCCTGCAGCCAGCCTCCACTTTACCTTGGTGTATTGCAGCTGCATCCTTCCGGCTTCATTTGTGGTATCTGCCCATGGTCCTGTCTGACAAATTGACTAACTCAACGTATAGTGGACTATACAGTGAACATAGCAGGGCTGATGAAGAGTACATAGACTGGGTAATTTGTTGTTCAAGCAAAGATGGACTGAAAAAAAACGGGAGAAAACTGTTTTTATCCCGACTAATAGGATAGCTGACACAGTAAAATGTTTTTAAAGACGTGCAAGCCACTGTATGTCAGCAGGGGGTATAGAGCGACCAGATCTGCTGTCACATAAACACACAACTACAAAAAAACAAGGTCTCACATGGAGGAACCAGACTGGAACAGACTATGAGTAGAACTAAAACTAGCAGGAGGAAAAATCCAATAACTAAATTTATAGTTGATATGACAACTTTGCATTGGGTAAACTTTGAAAATGCCAGAGTACAATTAAATGTATCATCATAAAATGGGAAAAGTATGTCTGCCAAATCTCAGACCAGGCAAGAAGGATGACGACAAAAGCTATACACTCAAAGCTGTGTTTTACAGAAACAAAGTCAGTTGTTTACAAAAAAAGTTTGCCAAAAAGCATGTGGAAGATTTATTATTTTATTTGTCACTCTGAAGTCAGTGTTTGCTAGTGGAGTAACATAGTGACAAAAGTTAGCAGTTAATATGATAATCTATGGATAAAATAAAAACATGACATTACTTATCTATCTATCTAAATCCTCCTTCAAGACTTTGATCTTGAAGGAGTATATGTGAGATTGAGGGTAAAAATGTATATGAAAAATATGCTGTTTGTAATGTGCGCGTGTGTAAAATTAATGTTCGCATGTTCAAATAGCTTGGTGTGACAAACACACAATTTGTTTAAGGACATCTCGTTTAAGGTCAAAAGGTTGGTCATTTTCATAGGCCTACAGCACTCTGGTGGAGCACATGCTGAACCCATGAAATTGGATACTCGAGTTACTTTGTTGTTGGCTTATTGTCTGTAGGTACACTCCATGTAATAAGTGATCCACCCCTGTGGGTACATGATAGTTTTCATTATTGACTTTATTATTTACATTTTCTTAATGCATGTGATGAATGTGGAAAGTATAGAATTATTGCATTGTAAGTGTGTTTCAGAAAGGGCATTTGTGATTAATGGCAGAGCTGATATCCATTGTTGATGTATTTGAAAAAGAATTAAGAGATAAAAAATTGTTTAACCCTTACCATTAATGTTTCTTTAGCTCAACCCCTATTTTTACCTCTATCAATGACTATCTAGTGACAACATTTCATTATAAAGTGGTGAGTTAACAATTGAGAGAGAGTAAATGTGAACCCCGAGGGTTTTAGGCACAAAAATGATATTTTTAAGCTTTAGACATCATGGTTTTACGACCTGCATATTATTATTGATTTACCAAACCTGGCAGGGAGAAAGGTGTTTTAGTAATTGAAATGCTATTGATGTTGACATGTTGGTGCTGATCTAACATCTTCATAGTGGAAGGCTCTTATAGAAAAATTCTAATTTAATTTGTTGATTTGCGGTAACCCTTTGCGGGGTTACTCAATTGAGTCATATTAAGGAGTGTGAACTAAGGATGTCTACATTACTTTTTTGAGCTACTTCCCTATGTAATCACTAGTTACAGAGGAAAAAACAAGTCAATTGGTCTGGTACGACAGGAAATTGAAGAGAATTAAAGCAAGATATATAGGCAAAGCTTTGCAAGGGGATTAATATAATATTGTATAGTTTTGTTGACTGGTTAACTAGTAATGTATGTGCCCTTTGCAAACATATACAAACAAAGTGATAGTCTTTGTGACCAGTCTTTGATATATTTTTGTGTTCTACTGATAGGAAAAAACTCTTAAATGTGCTGCTTTTTGTAATTACTTCAGTGATGAGTGACGACAATTTTCTCAAATATTTGCATCTACAGTGCATGTGACATGTGCAGTTTTTTAGACAAAGGTGTAAGAGTTTATTAGTTTCAAAATTAGGTATACATGAAAATATCTCCGTTCTTGCGCTGTGTTTTCAGTGAAGTTTTACAATCAGTGCAGAGAGAGACATTGTTCAGAGACATTGAAGGACTAAGGGAAAGAAAAACACTTATACGTCTTCCTCCATCCATCTTTGATGCATTATTTATTTTGGGGTAAGGTTGGAGGAACCCTGGGACACACGCACACACCCCAGTAATTCTTTGTCATTGCACTCTTTTCTATATCTTTAAAAATTCCTTCTCCAAACTAACCTTTATACCAATAATTTTAAGTGCTTTTGTCACAGAACTCACATCTGCAGTCTGACTATAGAAGACATAGTCATTGATTGCTTTGTTGAATATTATTGTGGACATAGCGTCTGCTGAGAGATTTTTTTGATCAAATTATATTAAACTTGTGACAAAAATGGAAAACAAATATTCACAGAATTAAAGAATATCTTTCAGAATATGTTAGAAAGAAAATGTGACATTCTGGGCCTTTTTATTGAACAATAATATAAATTAACATCGCTATATTGTATTGTATTATTTTATTATATTTATGTTATTATGTATTATGGTATCTGTTTCCTGTGGGAGTAATCTAGCTGAAGAAGTACGAAAAACAAAAAGCATTAGAGAATCATTTGTAGAACTTTCAGCATTTTGAAGTGAAAGGAACGCTTACTTCAGACTCACTTGTGATTGCAGCTGCTGTGATTTAAATTCTAACTGTGATCTCACAAGACATATTAATAAGATCCTTTGTGAACAACTGACTGTCAGAAGCCAGCTGCTTATTGACAAACAACCACAGAAATTTCCATTGTGGGATCAGTGCAGATGAGACACCAAGGCAGTTGTTTTTCAATGTGAATTAATTTTATGACTAATCTAATCTATAAAATGTCATTTGCAAAATAGGTTTCCGGAAAAAACTAAAACCTGACTAGTTTTAAAACTTTCCGAAACTGCTAAGAAAAAATGCAATTTGCACAATTATGGCATGTAATGAAAAATAGGCATAAAAGTGATTAAAAAGATTTAATGTATGTATTGAAGTTGATCAGTCGCACAGTCTGAAGAGTCATTATTATAATGAGAAATGCTGATCTGAGTCATATTTTAACAGATCATCCTGGAACCTTTTATTACTCCTTATCTTCCTGCTCTGCATCTATCATCACTTCCCAGTGGTCATGTAACTCATGAGGTCATGCAGGATGAAGCATTTATTCCTGGAAAATGACATCATCTTCATTTGTATCATGGTCACAGCTTAAAATTTCAGAGATATAAAGAAAATGTTCAGTTGATAAATGAAAAAACGAAGCACCACGTAAACTCAATAAATGAAACAAAAAATAAATAGATAACAGCATCTCTTGGACCGGTGTAGAAAATATAATGCATAAAAGTCAATAGGAAAACAAAAACTGACCATGTTGAAGATTCATTTTCTTGATAATGAAGCAACTAAGTAACAAAGATGGCTCCCAACCAGTCATATTTCCTCAAAAGATTATTGAACCAATGTCAAAAGTTATAAAAAAACAAATTAATTTATACAGAAGGGAAGATATGTTAAGCGTTATAAATTTATTGTCCAAATCCTTTTCGTCATCTCTCTATTTTAACAAAAAATGTACCTGACCATCATCTCAACATATTTGACTTAGCTTGGCTTCATGATGACATTTTAAATGCATTTTGTGTTAATATAAATATTATATGATGTTATTGTAATACCTCGGTAATTAATTGTAATAAAAGTAAAATTTTCATGGCAGAACTAACTTTCATGTCCTACCTTACGCAAGTGGCAGATACATTTTATATAGTGCCACTCTGTAATTGTTGTGATTATTTGTGAACCCATGGTGTATATTAATGTACAATAATAATGATATATACCATGCCTCAGAACCTCTGTTCCTTTTCTTTTGTAGATTATAGTTTGTTTTAGAGGTTTCTTAACTTAAATTTTGTAAAGTAAACATCTAAAGTAAAGTAAACATCGAAAAATTCCCACTGAACTATTCCTTACTGGATATGATACCACTTGACAAATAAAACAGACAGTGTTATGAATACCGAGGAGCCTGATAAGGCTAAAATGAATTTCTGTAAGGAGAGATGGAGACCCAAGTGCGGATCAGCACACTCGTGTCAGAAAGAAATGTCATTTTAAGTTTATTTAAAAAACCAAACACTAAACAGCGAAAAACTAAACTGAAGAGCAAACAAACCAGATGAAACCTTACATGTAGTGACTGGAATGACAGTGTCTAACTTGTATAATGTCTGACAGACTGGAGTTAAGGAATGGAACCAGCAAAGTCAGACTAAGTGTCGGGACCTTCAGGGACTGCAAAGCACTATCTCTCCTCTTAAACCACTACAACAGTACAATCATGAGCCAATGCAGATGCAGCAAAAGAACCGGCTGCATATGCTGAAATAAAGGCATTCATTGAGGACACTACAAGGACTGTTTGACCACCAAATCTACCTGGCTCTAGGGTTGTGACGATACTAACATTTTCAACTCGATACCGATACTCAGGAAAATACTCGATACTCGATACCATTTTCGATAACGCAAGGATAAAAACAAAGACCCCAAAATTTAACTGAAATGTGTCTTTCATTTCAAACTGACCTGTTACTGATGTTATTGTGAGTGGTGGCCAACATTAATGACCATAATCCTAACCCTCCAGCCTTCATAATTGTGAGAAATAAAATTTTTTTAGTTAAACTTGTTTGGACTTATTGTACAAACCGATTTAATATACACTATTTTAACATAACATGTATAGAGTTTAATTAAAGTGTTTGCCTGTTGGCATTCAGCTTTGCGGTGATCAACTCTGTTGACACTCTTGAGTTGTACATCAGTTTTTGTCCACAAGCAAAGATTATCATAATGCTATCGCTCTTCACCTGGAAAAATGTCACTGCTCTACTTCACCACTGATCTCCACAACCTCAATAACTATCTGGAACACTTTGGCAAAGCTGTCCGTTATACACAGACGCTCAGGTCTTATGTTTTCTTCTCATTTTACGTCTGTAAAGGTAATACTAAAAGTCAGAACCCAAAGCGCGGCCAAGACAAGGAAATTATTTCAGCAGGTTTATTTGAAGGGGGAATGGGTGAAGTAAAGCGGACTAGCTTAACTCTGGTCACAATGGCTCAGGGATCAGGGTGCAGCATCCTCAATCCAAAACAAGGTTGTCCATTTACTTTCCAGGAGGATATCAGGCCAGGAGAATCCAACAACGGCAGGTTTAATCAGTGTCATAGGCATGCGTGGTTCAGCAACTTAAGAACAAAGATAAAACTAACAGGATAGCATTAGGCAGATCGCAGTGGTCAGAGGCAGCTATGGTCAGAAACCAGATATCACCTATAACTTTAAAATGATGAAGAATGCTTCATTGCTGTGGTAAAGGCAGATGATCTCGCACTGACCAGTTGAAGAGAGGGTGTTTAGTAATTAGAAGGTGAGGGAGTAAGAGTTAGCCACGCAACCAAGGCAGAACTGGATTCATGTTGTCACTAAACTCCATCTCTTCCAACCTGGTCTTGTTAAACTCAAACTTCCTTATCATGTTGTATCCTCTACTTCCCCAGTCTTCACAGCCAATTACAAAGCACCACCGTCTGAAACCGACTCTGGTCAACACTCGCTCACTTAACAATAATTCATAACAAATTTACAATGGACAATAATCTCGCTTTCGTTGTCTTGCTTTCACTTTTTCTGAATCACACCACACCCCCAGGCTTCACATGTATTGAGAAAGTTTGACATCGGGGGGGTGGGTGGTGACGTTGCAGCTGTACTACACAATAAAAGACATGGTAAAGTCAACTTATTCAGGTGTCAAATTAATGTGCCAGAGAACATGTGCATTTGAATATTTGCTCCACTTCTTACTTGTTGATACCTGTTGTTGTCTGTTGTGTCCTGTTTACCTTCCTTTCCTCTTATATATTTTTCTTTCTTTCCCCTTTGTTGACCTTCCTTCATTTACCCGTACCCCGCATTTTTAAAATTATTATCATTTTATTAAAAGATTTGTTTTCCGGGTTCATATTTTTATTGACATCTGCATATTTTCTCCACTTTTCTTTCCAATTTGCAGCAAGGAGACACAGCCTATTTAGGAATCCTGTCATATTCTTGCACCATGAGCACTGTACCGCTCTCACCTGTGATCCCTGAGCTTCCATCCCCGATGCTTACGTCCACCACCCCAACTATCAATCCCGACACCTCAACATCATCTGCAGTGACCGCTGGTGGCCCTCTCAATATGGATCTGGACGATGAGTCACAGGATGTTATCGCATCACTTTGCCCGGATCCCAATGAAGGTTGTCTCAGTAGTGGAGAACCATATGTCGGGCAAGACTTTTCCCTGAGGTAATACCACTTTTAAAGATAATACTACCTTTTTGAAAAAATTTTTAGGTTGCAGTCTAGGACTGAGTCCCCTTCTGAACACGATTAGCATTTCAATTGGACTATTAGAAATTTTTTTGGATGCGTTCTTTGTCTCTCTGTTGTATGATTCACTATATTCCTGTAGGTACATCTAGGTGTTAGCTTTGTTAGCTCTTCTTTAGCTAAGGCAAGGTAGTTATCGCTTATAGATGGTATTGCTGTATAATCAATAGGATGAAGGAGTGTTTCAGACACAAATTTTAAACTGAGGTATTGTGAAAAATTGTGAATTGCCCAGAGCTTATTCCACTAATTTGGGGTGATTTAGACAGAGCTTTCCATCCAAGAGGATTTCAATAACAATATCAGCATCAGCAATATAAACAATATCAACTAATGCCACTTTTAAAGCAAACTCATGGTATAAACTGTTCATTTAATGGCTGGTCATCCTGCTATACTGAAGTTATCATATTTTTCCACCATCAACTGCAATCAGTATATCTTTAGTGGCTGTTGCCTATTTAGAACTGGTACAGTATTCTATTTCCTCCCAGGGGACACGTTTTTAACTACAAAAATATGAGGGGACTCCTTCATGACCTCACCTTCATAAACTAAAGTTTAAAATAAGCTTAATTTTGTGATAATGAAACTATTTTAATGTTTTCGATTGAAGCACAGACACAAAGCCAATATACTTGGACTGACAGTGAGAGCTGGCTATCTTACATACAAATTTGCAGCTGAATCAGTCAATCGTGAATCATGAATCAATCGTGCCTGTCTCGGGATGTGCTGAGAAATTAATATAACTGTGACATTGCTATAAAAACTGCTTAATCTTTAAGGATCACAAGCTTAATATGCACTTAAAGCAGACCCATAGCATCAGCCATTGTACAATACAAATTGTCACGTTTTCTTTTTTTATTCCATTGAAATAATTAAAAAACATGCAGATCGGCGTAAGCTGGTGTTTTTGGTTAGTATGACCAACATCAGTAACATTTTAATATAATTTTATATACTGCTGTAATGAGCCTATTCCCTTGTGACAAAACTGTACAGACAATGACTTTTATATGCAGTGTTTCTCAAATATTAAGTGATAATTCAAACCTACCTTTATCAGTTTGAATATATTGGTACTAATAGAGGGAGTTTGATGTATTTAAAAGTGATAGATAAGGTTAAAAAAACTATATCTACCTGTGATGTTAAAAGTAACTAAGATGATCATTTTATGTGGAGTTCATTGAGACTTTATTCTTACTTCCTTAAATGTGTTGTGTGTCCCTTCAGGACAAAGAAACCCCCGCCTCTCCATACTGGGGCTGACTGGAAGGTCGTCCTCCATCTACCAGAGATTGAGAAGTGGCTGAGGGCAACTGGTGAAAGAGTCACACAACTTACACATTCTGTTGCACAAGACAGTGACAATAGACATGTTGATGTCCACTTGGTGCAGCTTAAGGTATATATGAAGAGTCCATCGTGCTTTTCTGGCAAATATTACTTGTGCTTGTTCTAATGTAGCATCAGCTTGTCTGTGGAGAGTTCATTTATCCTGTACTCAGAAATGGAGATATAGATTAGTCAAGGCAACAAATGACAATACCAATGTGGAAAGTTGACAGTATAGCAATACAACTATAGATATAAACAATACATACATACACAGTGCAAAATAAAGAACGACCTTAATACAATAGAACTACATTCAGTAGCAATAAGCATTAACACATTCATATTATCTATCTATCTATCTATCTATCTATCTATCTATCTATCTATCTAT
>JABUIW010000011.1:1188590-1198631 GCA_013363375.1 Menidia beryllina | reverse complement strand
TCTATCTATCTATCTATCTATCTATCTATCTATCTATCTATCTATCTCCTTGAAGAATTTGATCATGAGTATATGTGAGATTGAGGGTAAATATTGGTATGAAAAATATGCTGTTTGTCTAGTGAGTATTGTGTGCATGTGTAAAATTAATGTGTGCATGTTCAAACTGCTTGATTTTGGTGTAACAAACACACAATTTGTTAGGTTTTAAGGACATTACATTTAAGGTCCAAAGGCTAGTCATGAATCCTTTTTTCATAGGCCTACAGCACATGCTGAATCCATGAAATTGGATTCTCGAGTTACTGTGTGCTTATAGGTACACTCCATGTGATAAGTGATCCACCCCTGTGGGTACATGATAGTTTGCATTATTGACACTATTATTTACATTTTAGGATCAAATTATTGCATTGTGTATGTGTGTTTCAGAAAGGGCATTTGTGATTAATGGCAGAGCTGATATCCATTGTTGATGTATTTGAAAAATACAATACAAATACAAAAATATTTTAACCCTTACCATAAATTGTCTCTTTAGTTTAACCACTATTTAGACCTCTCTCAATGACCTTACTTTCTGAACCCAGCAATAAAGTGACAACATTTATTTAAAAAGTGGTGAGTTAACTATTGAGAGAGAGTAAATGTAAACCCTGAGGGTTTTGGGCTAAAAAAAGGATATTTTTAAGCCCTAGACATCACGATTTTCTGACCTGCCTATTATTATTATTTAACAAACCTGGCAGGGGGAAAGGTGTTTTAGTAATTGAACTGTTATTGATGGAACACATGTTTGTGCTGATCTAACATCTTCATAGTTGAAAGCTCTTAAAGAAAAAAATGTAATGTATTTTGATTTCCCTGCTGCTGCTTTTAGGAGTGGTATTTTGTGGTGTCACTGGATTGGCCAATCGCTAGCCAGATGGAGAGAAGATGAAAGTTTTATTTTCACTTTGTGAGTGATATGACCGCCGTGAAGGTGTGAGAACGGAGGGAGGTCAGATAGATGAGCAGAGAGGACTAAGAGGGGTGAGTCCACAGGACTTGAGCCGGAGAGGGAGTGAGTGGCACAAAGAGCTAAGTTTCACGTAGTTCCTGATCTAGAAAAGGTGATGTAGGCTGGAAGGGCAGGCGAATAATCCAGGGAGGAATCCAAAAACTGCATGGAGGACTTAGAGGCTGAGGGTTGTATGAGGGACAAAGGGTTTAGTTTTCTCTCTGGACGAAAGATATTCTGTGGCGCTGTGGAGCAAACTGGTACGTTACCAACTGCATGGAACTGAACCCACTGGCGTCAGTCTAGGTGAACACATCCCTCTAAATACTTCCTCCTGATTGCAACAATTGGTAACCGCTGGGGGTTCGCCCTGGCTGAACACACCCTAAGGGAGAAAGGTAATATGAAAGATCAAATTTAAAGCAGGCCACCCAGTGGCCCCAACACTCACCAGGAGCTTTGTTATTTTTGTTACGTCTTCGTTGACATTTTGGTAGTTAAGTGCTTTTATATTTGACTCTTTCTTTTGAATTACAGTCAAAATAGAAATACGGCATCCAGCAATTCTAAAACACATGTATGCAACATTATAACAGTATGTAACAAAACAAAAATCAACCTTAGAACTATGACCACAAATTAACAAAAACAAAACAAATAATACCCTCTCTCTTTCTGCTGCTTTTGTATTATGTAGAGCTTCCTTAACTCTTCAGTCTATATCATGATGCTTTTAGTCTTTTTAGCTGACCTAATTGCCAGATGAGAATAGCTTCCAACTCTCCATGACCTTGAATTGTATTAAGTGGGTATGGAAAATGGGTGGATAGATGCATCTAGAAAATGGAATGATGGATATTTCACACTATAATCCATCCTGTTCTAACATGTTGTGTAATTTGAAGTTTTTTTTCAGCTGTTCTCCAGCTGTTTCACTTCAATAACACAGTATCTAGGTCCAGGCGCAGAAATGACAAGCCAAAGGATATACATAAAGTCAATTATGAGAAATAAAAAGCATTTTACCAGTTGTGCATACTTTTTTTGGTCTAGTTTCTTGACTTCTTCAATTATGCATCCCTTCATTTCTAACTAACTAATTGATAACTAATTAACTAAATTAAAATATACCTAATAGAAAACAAATCTGTGCTGTCTCAACGAAATTAAGTCTCATTTAGGAACTTCAGAAACATTCTTTGGGTGTTGCTGTCATAGAGTTGACAGGAAATGTATTGTTTTATAGAGGGATTTATTTTTTGCTTTCTCATCGGCCAGCAACATGGCATTGGGGTTTGATATTTATTCATTGATGTGTATCACAACAATAACTCAGACGTTTCCTGTGCACCAGACTGCTGCTGCTACTTTAAGAATAGTTTTTGGTGTGTCAGTATTTTGTGAGTTTTTCTCTAATCGGGTTCTCTATTTTTTATATGTGTAAATGCATTCCCCAAATAAATCATGGCTTCAGCAGCCCTGTATTTTATTAACAGCTTCTGCAATGGACAAGAAGTTCTCGTAGAAATGGAGAAAGCTTGCTGTGTGTTTGTGTGAGGGGTGAGAGAGGGATAATTTCTTTCTAGCTGAGTCATTTCCTACTGTTGTACACAGATGCAAAATTATTAATGCATTTTCTCTTCAAGGCCTTTTGCCTGAACCCATTTTTCAAATGAAGGGGAAACCAATAATCTGGCCAACTTTCTATGTTTACACAAATTAAATAATTTAAAATCTGGCTGGTTACTCCAAGCAATTATGTGAAATATATCTGATTTCAGAGACCACAGATATATGCAATATTTCTGTAAGATTGATTTAGCTTGTATTATATAAAAGTTCTAAAACTAATTAACAAAATATAGTATAATGATTAAAGGTAGTACTTTTCACATAAGTCAAACATCTATCCAGAGAACCCTGACAATGGATTGCTTTAGCAATCTTTCAAATTAAATATGAGTCCTTAATCACTGTTAAGGAACACACACAGGGACCAGAACCTGCCTATCTGAGACCATATCAAGTATTTATTTTCACATGATTCTCTGTGAAGACTTAATTGCTATGCACAATGAAAGTTAGGAAATGTGTTGTTATGATATGTGCTGGAGTTCAACTGGTGTCTTGGACAGTGGCAGCTATGTGTGTCTGTGTGAGCTAGAACAACATACTTGTTGTGTGATGTCATTCTCAGAGCATGTAATTGTATGCCATCAGTGTTCACCCACTGATGACCATTTGATTTCTTATTTCTTGTCAAAATTGGAGCCAAATTCCACTTTTTTGCAACAAATTCAAAATAAAAAAGAACACCATATTTGTTTGTTGCTGTTGACAATAAGTGGTTCAGCCAGGTTTTAAAAAGTGCTGAACACTGATGAGTAAGGGATTAGAAATAGTTCAGAGACGAATCCTATTTTCCTGAGCACTGAAAATTTAAATAGTACAATTCAGAT
Organism: Menidia beryllina; assembly: GCA_013363375.1. NCBI lineage: Eukaryota > Metazoa > Chordata > Actinopteri > Atheriniformes > Atherinopsidae > Menidia > Menidia beryllina. Next base: position 1,195,172 of record JABUIW010000011.1, on the reverse strand, counting down.
TTTGATTCAAAATTCTGTGTTAGACTAGAAATGAGCTTGAATGATATTAATATTTTTAAGACAGAAATAAGAGTTAACACAACTAAAGAATATTATCCGCTGAATGCCTTTGTTCATTTAAAGGATGAAGTTGCATGGTGTTATGTGTTCTGTATGTGTGCTGACTCATTCTGTTTTGAGGTTGTGGATGTCTTTTATTCAACTGGAAATTATGCTTTAATATATATATATATATATATATATACATGTATATATTCTAGGTTGAGTTAACACTCTAAATTTCCCCTGGAGTGAATGAAAGTGAGTGCGGTTGTGAGGGTGGCCCTGTAATGGACTGACAATATTACAGGACCAGTAAAGGCAGACAGATTATATATGGCTGAAAAGAGTCAAGCTCCACAGATTGTTAGTTCTTTGGTTCACAGCTCCACCTAGTGGTTTCTTCTCTGTGTCACAACAAGGTGGAACAATGTTTGAGCTATCAGAGTATGACTCAATGGATAATCTTTAACATAATAAATAATATACATATAGATGGGTATGTTTGGGAAGCATCCAAGTATTTTATATGTTAATGTATTTTAGAATTAAGTGATAGAGATCAATATTATAATTATATTTTCATGTTCTACAAATAAAGTTCTATTTTAAAATTTAAGAATGATCTATGACAAAGTATCAAGTAGCAGTGTGTATATATATATATTATATATATATACATATATATATATGTATGCATACATGGTTATTTTTAAAACTTTAGATGATAGTGCTTTCCACCCTCATTGTCGAGCATCAGCCCATGCTGATGTCTGTATTTTGATGACAAGCTTTTTGAGACCTAGTACACTTGGCTTCGTCCTTGCTTCTTACTTTGACATAAAGCATCTAGGATGGAGCTAGCCGAAGTTTATTTGACTTAATTGCAGGTAGTTGGTGGGCACCGGGCCCAGTGACAGAGTGGGAGATGGGAGCAGACAGATTGCCAGACTGCTGTTTGAAATTATATTCATGCCTCTGGTGATATCTCTCCTCCTTCATCATGCCCTTGCTTTTTTCTGGCTTTGTTTTTTATCCTTTCCTTCTTTTGCACTCTCTTTCTCTCTCTCTGTCTCTCTCTTTCTTCCCTGTGTCATATTTATAATGCGTTTGCCCGCAGGGTTTTTTTCTATAACCTGACCTTGCCATGGAGCAACTGTAGGACATAATTATAGTGATGCAACTAATGTTTCCATGTGTGTCTGTGGGTGTGATAGTATACCGGCCTCTTGGCCAGTCTTAATATTCTGCTGCAGGCGGTGTGTAACAGCTGCATGGAAAATGTAGTGGGCAAGTCTGAAAAGAAAAGACTAATTGTTTCAATGCACATGTGCACATGTACTCACGCACAAACTTGTGTACTTACAAGTCCCACGTATGATCAGTGGAAATAGAATCTGAAAATAAAGTCAATAATTTGTTGACCTGGATGAGACAGTGTCAGATTCTACAGTGCCATCCAATACCACTACAACAAATCTTTTAAAAGTGAGGGATAGGTATTGCCATTCACCATTAAAGCCAGTATCATGACTCAATTTTTAAACTCAGGTTTGATGGATCCTTCAATGGACCCACTTCAGTTTGCCTACCGACCTGGTATCAGGGTGGATAATGCCATCCTCTTCCTGAATCACAGAGCCCTCTCTCACCTGGAGAAATCTGGGAGCACTGTGAAAATCATGCTGTTTGATTTCTCCAGTGTGTTCAATACCATCCACCCTGAATTGCCGGGGAACAAGTTTGATCACACAGGGGTGGTTCTGCATCTCACATCCTGGATTCTGGACTACCTCACCATCCATCCACAGTGCATAAAGACACAGGACTGGATGTCCTACATGCTTGTCTGGAGTATGGGAGACCTGCAGGGAATGGCCTGATTCTGTTCCATTTCACCCTCAGCAGACTTTTCATATACAACAAACGACCAACCTGCAGAGGGTTCTCTAATGACTCTGCAACCATCAGCCTCAGCATTAATGGGAACAAGGAGTACAGAGGACTGACTCAAGACTTTGTGGACTGGTACCAGCAGAACTGCCTCCCGATCAATGCGGAGAAAAAACTAAAGAACTGGTGGTGGATTTCTGCAGGTGCACTTACTCCCATCCAACACCAGTGAATTTCAAGGTAATGGACATTGATCAAACTGTTGGTTTGGATTCTACCCAACTGGACGATACTTCAAGGTGTCATGGCAAGGCCAAACATCGACGCAAAACTATTGGGTCCCCTCCTCTTTACGTTATATACCATTTAGCTGGGCTCGGTCATCCAGTCACGTGACTTCTCCTATTACTGCTATGCAGACGACACCCAGCTCTATCTGTTGTTTCCACCAGTTGACCTCTCAGTACAAAAGCGAATCTCAGACTTTCTTTCTGACATATCTGCATGAATAAAAGATCAACACTTCCAATTAAATCTCTCCAAAACTTAACTGCTCGTCATCCCAGCCAAGCAAACTATTCACCACAATATCAGCATGAAATTAGACTCACTATCTATGGCACCCCCCGAGACTGTAAGAAACCTGGGCATCATGGTTGCTGATCAGCTGATCTTTGCGGATCATGTTGCTTCTGTTGCTCGATTGCGCCTCTTCTCTCTCTTCAACATCAGGAAGATTAGGCTGTATTTAACACATGTGACACAGCTCCTGGTACGGACCTTAGTCATCTCCCGCCCTCCTAACAGGCCTTTCAGCCTTTGCTGTGAGACCGCTACAGATGATTAAGAATGCTGCGGCCCGTTTGGTTTTCAACCAGCCAAAGAGAGCACATGTCATACCCCTGTTCACTGAACTCCATTGGCTTCCCTTAGCTGCTCGCATCAAATTTAAATCACTGGTGCTGGCTTACAGAGTGTTTGATGGGTTTGTCCCCACCTACCTCAATACTTTCTTAAAGCCCTATGTCACTGCTCGCCTACTCCATTCCTCGAAAGAGCGCAAGCCAACAAGGCCAATGCCTGGTACAGGTCAATCTAGACTCCTCTCATCCGCAGTTCCACGCTGGTGGAATGATTTTACAAGCACTATCCGAGCATCAGATAACTCTTTCCTCCTTCAAGAAATCCTTGAAGACCCAGCTCTTCCGAGAGTCCTGAAAGCTCTAAATGCACTTATTTCCTAATAGCACATAGAACTCAATGTATTGTACTTGTGTTATCTATTTCAGAGTAGATTGTTCAATCCTTGTTATTAAGCACTCTTCTGGCATACTGCATTCAAGGTAAGGTATTGGTGTTGTAGTTGAATGTTCCAGCGACCCCATTTGGGATTAAGCGGTTAAGAAAATGGATGAAGGGATAGCTGAATGTTAAACCCGTTATGTTAAACCAAGTTGCTTTGGATGCATAAATGTAAATGATATGGTGACATACCTGGGTGTTCATCTCAACGACAACTTGGATTGGACTCGTAACACCACCAAACCTTACAGGAAAAAGCCAGAGCATACTTTCCCTTCTTAGGAGACTGAGGTCCTTTGAAATGCAAAAAAGCACTACTGAAAACCTTCTATGACTGTTGGGGCATCAGCCATTTTGAATGGAATATGTCTTCTGGGTGTTTAAACTTGTATCTGGTTCCTTGGTGGGCCTTGCTCCTTGGCCCTATGAGATTTGTCCCAGGCCCTCCTTGGTGTCCTATGGGCAGATATGTGTTGTCCTTGTGAATGAGTAGACTGGCTTTTGTTCTCCATGATGCCTCTGCTTACCTGGGTCTTGGGGTCGTCTCTGTTTATTTCTGATCCCTGGTGGCTGGTGACAGTGGCCCTCTGCACCCATCACTGAGCACAATTCATGTGAGACCATATAGTTTGAATGTTGATACAAAGACACACTCTTATGCGCATTTAATAGGGTAGCTGTGCTGACAAGTATTTTTGTACATGAGTACTGACAGTTTTGTTCCATATTCTTGCAGCTGGTGCTGTTTTTTTTTTTCCATTTCGATTCCGTTGTTCCTTTTGTTGTGTTTTGTCTTTTTGTAGGTGTTCATAACTAAGATATCATTGTTAAAAGCATGTGTTTGGCACAATTATGCCAAACACAATAAATACAAGAGTACAACATATTTAAATGTTAACAATATATCTTTAATCATCTTGCTTGCAAACCTATTTACAAATTCATTATTAACGATTTGCCATATCATGAAGCTTTGACACTTCAATATAAAATTAAATAACGCCAGTAATACAAAAAAAAAACTTTTTACGCCAAACGAGGTATTTCCCCAAATATTTATTTGCCTTAGTTCATCATCTTTACAGTAAAATGATTGACTTTTTTTGTACAGGCATTTTCATCATTTAGCTTAGCGATTAAATCTGTGTTTAAGATTTAGGAAATATCTGTTAAAATTACATACATTGTTTTTTTTGTCATATTTCTTTCCGTTAAGATCATTTTTGTGACCTTGAATCAGAGCCACCTAGCTTTTTAAAACAAATTTTTTTCATCAAAGCCCTGAAGCCACAGAGTCCAGCCTGCTGTCTCTCAGTTGCCAAGATATTTTTGTTTCCTCATGTCACTGTTGCAGCTATGCATGCAAAGAATCCTGGAATATGATCCTAGCGCAGGGGGGGCTGAAACAAATGTAATGTGAACAGGGAGGGAGGACAGAAGAAAGAAAGGAAAGAAGGTTTCTGGTTTGCTGTGACCTGTAAGGAGTATTAGTGATGTTGAAAATGGAAAACAACTTGTTCTTGGTGCTCCAAAACTCACAAATGTGTCAATGGATCTGCAATAGATCTTGCATATACCAGGTGTTTTATTAAATTGCTGTATGGGTAAAAGATCCTAAACTGCATTAAAAGAATCTCAGGATTTTTTTTTTATTTTTCTTATCTTTATTTTGTACGCCTTTATGATAAATGATATCTGTTGTGACATTAATGAAAAAGCTTACAATTTTTACTGAGCCTTTGAAACTTCAACTGGAACGTCATAATTGTTTTAATGATGAAACACACTGACTTTTGGGATGAGGCTTAACCTTCACTTAATCCTTGTTTTTTTATTCCTTTGCACCACCCCCCCCTTCACAAGTGTCAGAAGTAACAGCTGTTGTATTGCATACAAAGAAAGTGTGTGTGTGTGTGTGTGTGTGTGTGTGTGTGTGTGTGTGTGTGTGTGCGTGTTTGTTTTTTCAGAGACAAAGAAGGCAGTGCTTCTTTCTCTGTGGATTTTTTATATGGACTGGAAAAAAACTAGAAAGACCAATAACAGAAAATAAAAAATAAGGCTTGCTGTTTGTTGTATTGAAATATGTGATACTCAAGAGGGTCTAAATATAGTAAGGCCATGGAACTCAAAAGGTTCTTTATTGATATTATTCTAGCTGTAAGCTGTATTTGGTGTGGCAGCTTGTGGAAACACCCTAAATCCCCTCTGGAGTACCCGGTACAATACTGTCTGAGCTAATATTAAATGTTTCAAACCTTTTTGCTGTCAAAGCCTGTTTGATGCTTTCACTGCTTTATTTAAACACCAGTGTTCTCTATTAGAGCTTTGAATGTTGAATAAAACAGTCAATATTGCAAAATCTCACAAAAGAAAATCTCTTAATGACATGTTGGATCATATTTGTTGATTGCTTGGAAGTAGTAGAAATAGTAGTTGTAGATGTGTAAATCTGAATTTATATTCATGCAGATGGCCGAACGTAAAGCGTGTTGTTAGACTCATGAAGCTGTTCCCGAGGGCAGGGTTGGGGAACTGTATAACCTAATCTGAGTTAAATGGATTCAGATTCTCCATATCACTAAATTGGCAATTACAGCCATCTCACATGTTGTGCATATATTTTGTAGCAGCATATATAGTCTTAATTAGTAGGATCAATCGGTTGTTGAGAAAACATTCCACTGTTGTATAGTATATATCTATATATTATCACATTTTCCACGTAACAAAAACAGATTTATACAAAAGTTAACACACCCATGGCACGTATCTATATTTATTTGTGTTAAATGAAATAAAAGGGTGGATAAGAAAACAGGAGCGTAAAAGAGGGTACAGACACACAAAAATAATCTATTTCCAGAAGATTCTCCTACATCCATTCATCCATTTCCACTTTATCAGTGGTTGGGATGCTGAGGCAACAGATTCATTAGGGAAATCCAGATATCCCTTTCCCCCTGCTTATCTGGAGAGCCAATCTCCTCCACCTATAAGGCTGAGCCAGGCAACACTCCGAAGGAAAGCTATTTCAGCCGATTGTATCTGTGATCTTGAAAGTCTCTTGCTGTTATTATATTTATGCAAGGCAATCTCAAATTGGCATCATCTTTGAAGAATGTTTCCAAAAGGATTAGGAACACCTATTTCTTTGTGTGACACATTTTTATCTTTGGCTTTTATGATTGTGATACCTCAGAGACTGCTCTTGATAGACAGAAAGCATACAGTGGTCTGCAAAAGTTTGGGCAACCTTGTTAATTTCAATGATTTTCCTTCATAAATCATTGGTTCTTTGGATAAAAAAATCAGTTAAATATATGATATAGGAGACAAACACAGTGATAT
>JABUIW010000011.1:1142437-1187032 GCA_013363375.1 Menidia beryllina | reverse complement strand
CGCAGCTGTAGCTGTAGGAGTAGAAGAAGAAGACTTGTGCACCCCTGATCTTTAGACTGTATTTTAGGCTTGTCCCGATCCGATATTTGGATCGTATCGGCCGGCAAGAGAAACTGCCGATCCAAACTCCAGATCCATTTAAAAAAAAAAGTCCGATCCCACCCGAGCATTAGCATTAGCATCTGTAACCCACAGGTCTGTGTAAACTTTAGTTGTTATGAGAGTAAATCCCTGTTCAACATGAGTCTGACAACTAAGTAAGTAGAAAAATAATTTTCAACTTTAATACAAAAAGCTGGATCGGGACATCCTTACTGTATTTCTACATAATAAGATGATTTCTATAACCATAAAATAGTTATTGAGGGGTGAATTGATTCAGACGGAGCTCTACAGAAGGCCTAGGTGTGAAATGCACGGTCCACCACTGGGTTCCACAGTGTCATTAGGTAAGGTGGTACACAATGGATAGGTCACCAGTCTGTCATAGGTTCACACAGAGGTCAATAACAAAAAGAGTGCAGATTAAAATGCATTGAAAAGTTTTATTTGATAGTTTAAAATCACCCATCTGCTTCTAAAGAAAGTTTGAATTTGTTTTAACCATAAATACAAATTTAGTGCTGACTAAATCAACAGTGTTTTTCACATTTGTTTGCAATTATCTGCTTTGTGTACTACATATTAGTCACTATTAATGCAGACTTACATTTGTTTATGTGGATTAAAGAAACGGATGAAGAAAGGGGCGAAAATAAAACTTGCTAGTGTTTCTGTGTGTGTTTTAAGTGGTTAAAATGACACTGGAGGGAAAGAGTTTGAGTGTTGAGGGGTCGGTGAGTTCTAAAATTAACCCTCCCAACTGTTCTCGCCCCTCGTCATTCTTCAACACCCCCATGGAAGAAGCAGGTCAGCACTGCCCACACTCACACGCTGCCAGCATGTCAGTGGGTCACCATTTTTTCTCATGAATTTGAATATGTTTTCCCCCCGATTTTTATTTTTGTAAACATTGAAGGTTTTTTTTTTGCTGCTAAAGTTATTTATCTGAAGACAGACTGTCAAAATGGTGTGAAAAGGTAAGCAAAATAATGAATGCTCACTATTTTACATTTTGTAAAATCTGTCATCTCCAAATAAGGTGTGCAAAAAAATCTTATTATTACATTATCAGTGTTTGGCAAAGTTTCAAAATGCAGTTTTTGTTTGATGACCTGAATGTTTGGCCTCTACAGTAAGCCCTGCAAATCAAACAGTGGGAAAAGTTATGTTCAGAAGTCATCTAAACAATTTAAGTGTGAATCTAAATACAAAATCATTAAGAGTATTCTACTAATATGTTCTCAATACTGAATTTGGTATGTGAAGCATCAATAAACAGAGAAAGAAACACAGACATTGAAAGCTCCCCATCACCTAGTCACTATTCAGTTTCTATTGCAGTCTGTATATTATTTATGTTCTTTATATGAAAGAGGGATTACAGTTTTAGCTATATTGGTTTATAATTCCTTTTCAACTAAATATATTATCATTTTTAGTATATTCCCCTGATAGAATGTTACAGGTTACCCTCATGTGCCTTGGTATGCTACAAGCGTGCACCAGAATAACCATGATTAATAGAACAGCTGGTTGGTCTGTAAAATGTGGCCGCTTTCTTCATTGGTACACACCCACATGAATACAAATGCTTGTGCCATGCTAAGATGCAGCAGTGCTTGAGATCGGCAGGCCTCTAATTAGGTTGTTTTGTTTGTCTCTTCTAATAACTTTAATACAAATATTTATTTCTATTGATCATATTTAAGACGACTTTGAGACACATTTACATATTTCTGCAAGACTTAAGTGGCAGTATTGATTAATGTACAGCAGTTAAAGTGAATTCATACTTTGAAGTCTTTTCTCAAAAATGATCACTTTTTTAAAAATTACTGTAACAAGTCTTTGGTTCATACCATCAAGACTTGTCTTTGAAGCAGCTTAATTTGAATACTCCAGGGGGAAAGTAACACATGGTATTTGATCTCAAAGGTAAAACACACTGTTGATGTGCTGAAGTGGAAGAGTTGAAGGTTATTGGATTGAATGGGTGTGGATGAGGCCCAGCTGTCGCAAGCAGTTTGAACAGGCTAGTCTGAGGCCCCTTGATGTTGTGGGTGATGACTAAGAGCTGTGATTGGAGCTGAAGCATAAGTCGGCTTGTTTTAAATTGATTTTTGGCAATTATGAACCCTGCTGGATATATGGGCTTTATGATTGACAGGTTATGTCTTGACTCTGCATGACTTGTAAGGGAAAATGTCAGCACAGTGTTTATCAGTGATCAAATTAATTAAAAGAATACTTTGATAAAGGCATCAATCTAAAGCAAACAGCTATGCATAATATTACTATATGTCTTACATATAAACAAGCATGCATATTATAAAGACAAATGTTGGATGCATATATATATCATGCCATTAATCCTGTTTAAAAAATGTTTTATAAGTAATTTTTTTTCTTCTTTCCTAAATCTTTCACCTAAGAGAAGTGAATGTTTAAGGCTGTTTGATGTGAGTTTCCTTCTGTCGATTTACCAACAGTTTAGCCCACAAAAAGATAAATGTTTTATTCTTTGAACGAAATATTAAAACTTGACTGAAATATCATATTTCTTAAGCATTATCTGCTATCTGGTATGGGCAAACATTTTAATATTCACAGATAGAGCAAAGGGGTCTGCGAATATTCAACTGCTCTTGCTTTTTCTGGTGATGAAGGCTGGGTTCATACCAGGAGAATTGTTATTCTTTGCTAAACTGCCTTTTTACTGCAGCCTTTGCTCTGCTGCACAGCTTCGTTTGACACAGTAGCTTCAGTGAAAACTGTAATCACTAGCTACCTCTCAAGAACATATAACATCCAACTGCTGAAATATGATGAAAATAATCAACAAAAACTAGACGTTATAATGTTGGTGGCTGGTCATCATTTTACATAGATGTGACAATAATTCCTGGGTTTATTTCTGTTTTTTTTCTCTGATGCTTAGTAAAATGGAGGTGTACTCTGACACCAAATCTCAAGGTGAAGTCTTAACTTGTACATTAATATATCCATTTAAAGGAAGATATGTACACATCTTCACACAGTGTGGGGTCTTTTTTACTCATAGCCATCTGTCTGCACCAGAGATCTTTGAATAAATTACTTCAGATGGTAACAACGGACTTGGTGTTAATGCATTTGACAGGCCCTTTGTCGAGTGCTCCCTGACTGCTTTAAGTGTGTATTTGTCTTGTATTTACATTTGAAAGCTGTATGTAAATTATTAAAGCATTTGAAAGACACTGGTGACATATTCTCCACTGTTTTAGAAGGCCATGAGAGCGCTTTGATGATGAAACTATGTGTGTGTACCAGAGTGATTTCAAGCACATTTGGAATGAATTGTGGGATTGTGCATATTTTACACTTGCATGTCAGATATAACTTACTCATATTTTATGTTTATCATGATTGTTTTTTTCTACAGTTAATTCTTCTTCTGAGTTAATTCTTCTTCTACATTGCTCTATTTTGTCTGGGCAATTTTGGATTTTCTACTAGCATTTTCTTTTGTCAGGAGTCTGCAGTTCAGTTGCAAGTTGAATAAATGCATGCATGTGTTGGATAAAAATGGCTCTTCCTTGGTCTCAGCAGTGTCCAAGATGCACATCTGCTTCTGTTAGTGAGTTTTGAACTTTATGTTTATGTTTATGTTTATGCATTTGGCAGACGCTTTTATCCAAAGCGACTTACAGAGTAGACACAATATTACATTTTTCACTTTCTCAGAATTTAGTTGAAAAAATGAGAATAATGCATCTGTTTTCTAAGACAAAATGAAGAGGCAAAAGACCTTTGATTCGCTTCTCTCACTAACCAAAAACATGCATATTAGATAAATTGATTATAGGAATGTGTTTGTTTGTTTGTTTGTTTTTTTGTTGTGATCTGTGATAGACTGGCAACCTATTCAGCTAGTAGCCTGCCTCTTGCCCAATGACAATTGGAAGAAGCTCTAGAACCTTGGACAATGGATGAATGGAGGGATTCTTGTTGTAGATAATACTCATCAGTTTTATCACACCTGAATCACATTAAATTATTTTTACTTATATGAAAAATTGACTAAAATTATGAAACCATGCTCAAACATGCAAGCATTAAGTAACATGAGTTGGTGCAAAACAAACACTATCAGGCAGACATGACTTGGTATTCTGTGCAGGATGTCTCTTGGATTAAATTGTGCTAAAATATGCATGCATTAAATAGCATAAGTTGGTGCAAAACAAAGACTGTCAGCCAGACTTGAACCACGAATTCTGTACTGGACTTCTCTGATTTACCTATTCAGTTGGTCTCAACTTTATTGTAGACTAGCTGACTACAAGGTAGCCAGCACATGACATACTTTATATCTAAGAATGTACATTATTGTATTGAGTATTTACCACAAGTCATTATAGGGTCCTAGAAAACCAGCCCATGTACAGTAGTATAGTGACAAATGTACTTTGGAACAGTGTTCAACAAGCCAAATTATCATGAGCCATGCTGGCACTGTGTGTGACCTACATTCTCACATGCTGAGCATTGCTTCAAACCATGCAGAAGCCAAGTAGGAGGTGCTCTGTTGTCCAGGCGGGTCGCCATGGAGCAACACAGTGACACAGCAGCCAGGGATGGATGTAGAATATCACTCCTGTGTTTAGAGCCAGGTCACCTGCTTTTTCAAAGGTCATCTAATTTTAGTCTGTGCTAGTTTCATATCTGCAGAGCAATAAGTCACAAGCAAAATGAAGTAAATTTCTTAAATCTTAAGGAAAAAATACATAACTTATATTTTCTAAATAAATTTTAACCTAGTTTGAAATAAAGGATTATTCCAATAATCATGTTGTGTGCGACAACTGCACTACACATGCTATTTTAAGTTTTTTTTAGGCAGATTTAATTTTAAAATAAGCTAAATGTACCTTGGTTCACAATGTCCATGCAATACTTTTTTTAGATAAAAGAAATAGTAATTATATATTATTAATGTAAATTAATAGTAATTTCTATCAATGATGCAGGGAGAATGGAGAGTTTAACATTTTACAGTGCAGTGTAAAATGTATGTGTCATTGTTCACGATGACAGGAAAATGTCATCATGCACAATGAGATATACAAAACCATACAATTGTAGGTCATGCGGGGAAAAATCCAGAAAACAGCCCAACATTCTGAAAAAAAAAACATCTTCAAAGTTATTTGTATTTGTGCTTCATAGAATAAAGCAATAATTGCTACATGCTGTCCTAAACTTTAGATTACAGTTCCTTGTATGCATCACCAACACGGTCAATGTATCTGAGGACTTAGAATATTTTTGTGACACTGTCTTGCAGTTGAAGCTATTTTTGCCTGGAGTCTGTCTGTCTGTGTTTTTTTTTTTTACAGCACTTGAATTTATATTAGTAATAGCAGTCAGTGTAAGGCTGGCATTACTGACACACTGTTGATCCCTGACACTTTGTGTTCTACATGTTTTCTGATGCATACTAAAATGGGTCCCATGTGAAATTGACTCACATTTAAAAATGGGAATGTGATGTCAGACAAGTTGTGCAAGTTCTGCTTTTCTAGCAGGTTGTCCTTTTGTTGTCTGTAGATTCCTAGAGATGGATTCACTGTTGACAGCTGGATCAAGTAGAGCTGCTGGCAGTTTAATGCTCTTTTTTCAAATTTGTTTACATTTTACCACTTTTTTAAAATGTTTCCTTTCATAGGATATCTGTGAGGACATCTCGGACCATGTGGAGCAGATTCATGCTTTGTTGGGAACAGAGTTCTCACTGAAGCTCCTGTCCTACTCTGTTAACATCATTGTTGATATAAGGTAAGGTTCCAAAAGCGGGTAGTTTTATATTTTCGTTGTAACTGTTCTGTTTCTGTGTTGGTCTTATGAAAGTTAATATATGCATACAGATATATTAGTTAAACATCTTAATGCGTTTGATAAGACAATCAGCTGCAGCCCTGTTCAGTATAATGTGAAAGTTTTCATGTTTGATACTTTTTAGATGTGAAAAGCTATTAAAGAAACAGACAGTTGTTTTTAAACTGCTGTTGTTTTGTCTCATATGACACAGAACGGTTCAGCTGCTGTGGCACCAGCTGAGAGTATCCGTTCTAGTCCTGAAGGAACGTCTTCTACAGGGTTTGCAGGACTCCAACGGAAACTTCACCCGTCAGACTGACATCCTACAAGCCTTCAGCCAGGACCAGCACCAAGTATGATATGCACTCAAATTAAAGTTTTAGTTTAAAACATAGTCAGATATTTTGTCAAGATTTAGTGGTCTCTCAACTGCATTTTCAGACATGGATCATAAAAAATTAAGAAAAGAGAAGACTATTTATGAAAATGTCATATAAAATATAAAATAAAGTCCCCTCTGGTGTTAAAAAAAAGAGAAATATCATTAACTCATTGACTGCCAGCCATTTTCAGAACAGAGAGTCGCTCACTGCCAGAGTTTTTTAAGAATTTTGACTGATTTTTCAAGAGCCACAGAATAGTTTGTGCTATGACTATGTAAACACCGAACACACCAAAAGAAAGAGTAGACTCTCTTCTATCATCGGGAAAAAAAATTTTGTTTCTACCTTATTCCTTTCTTCCTCGACGTGCGTCTCACCGGCGTCATTTCTCTCATAGCGAACCATTGCGTTTCTTTTTATTTGCTTACAATCTATGCTAATCTCCCATCAAAAGTGGCACAGCTACCTAGAGGGTAAATTTGTTAGTCCATACTCTGTCTAGAAGCCGATATTTACGGAAAAACTTTCGCTGATCGTCCCCCAAGCCACTCGCATTGAAAAACATAAAAGACGTCTATAGACGTCTTTGGCAGTCAGCGGTTGGATTTGAAAAGACGTCTATAGACGTCTTTGGCAGCGAATGAGTTAATCGCCATTGTAAATACTGACAAAATCTTTATTTTATTGGTTGTTTTATAAAACACAAAGTTTGACTTATGAACATTCTTCCCTTCCAGACCCGTCTCGATGCCCTGACAGACGTAGACGACTGCGGTCAGCTGACGATTCGCTGCAGTCAGGACTATTTTTCTCTGGATTGCGGTATCACCGCATTTGAACTAGGTGACTTCAGTCCAAGTGAGGAACCTGAGGTCCAGGGTATAGATTTCAGAAGTGAGGATTCCTCTCAAGATATCATTGACACCCAAGGACAAGGTCCAGATCCTGCCACTGGGGAGAGCGAAGGAAACCACCTGAAAAACCAAGAACTCTGTAACAGTTTACCTGAACTCCCTGCGGAGAGTGAGCTGATGAATCGAAACATGTTTCCACCTATGTCACCCACAATGCAATGCGGCATGCCAAACCACAGTGAAAGTTCGAAGCGTCCTCTGCAGGGTACCATAGAGAGGACTGATGAGTCTCCCACACATCCTTCACTTCCCAAGAGAGCTGCCTTGTTCTTCAATGGGACAGCCAAAGGTGACGTCTCGAGAGAAGATTTTAAAAAGATTAACACTCTTACTGAGCTCCAACCTCCTGCAGAGCCGAGTCAATGCACTTCTCTTGTGGATCCTTCAGATCACTCCAGCCTCTGTTTGGAGCTGGATGCAGTTTATCCAGAAAAGATTTCACAATCCCCCGAGAGCCTGAAGGTTTGTCCTCTTTCAGTTGTACAGAAAAATAACTTTTTTAGATTTTTTTTGCATTTGCATTATATTGAACTGAAATCAGATTTAATCATTAACTAAATAACTGACCAGCTATGATTGAAACAACTTAATTGTTTCAAACAATTGTTTGTAGAATTTCCAACTGATAAAGTCCCTATCAGATGTAGATGGTACATTACTTTACCCGAAAAAAGTATTCCATTTCTGGCAGAGTAGTAGGTTACATGTACATTTAAGACAATAAATTCGATGTTCCTTAACATGGTTTGTGGAGTTTGTAAACATTTGGTTAAGCTATACTAGAATGACTGATCAAACACTAAGTTGAAAAGAATGGTAGTGAACAAATTCTTACTGTTTTTTTAATCCATCAGTGTTCTGAAGCCATAGGTGAGGTTAGGAATGTAGATCGACCAGTAAATTGAGAGCTTTGCCTTTTGGCTCAGCTCTTTTTTCACCCTGACAGACCGATGCAGAGTCTGCATCACTTCAGACACTACACCAATCCTCCTGTCAATCTCTCATCTCTTATCCTGCCCTCACTCGTGAACAAGAGCCGAGGACCATTGTCTCAGATGTGAAGGGGCTAATTTCACATTCACATTTAGCTGTGAATCAGTGCAAAAAGGACCAGGCAAAACTCTGGTCTTGAGGCCACTAAACCTGATCCCCTCAACGCCTTGGCGGTGTCTATAAATTCAGTCCATGTAATTTATGAACCGAATTGGTGACAATGGGCAGCCTTGGTAGCATCTCTAAACTCTTCCCATGTCCAAGTTTCTGCCAAAGCCATGTTCTTCTTGGCCTGCCGATACCTGGAAGGTGCCTCTAGAGTCCCACAAGCCAAACGGGCCTGACGGGATGGCTTCCTCAGCTTGACAGCATTTTCACAGCTGGTGTTCACTAAAGCTGGGCATACACAGTGCAATTTACGACTTTTTTGCGACTTTTACCTTAGAATTTCTTAGATTGGGCCAAGTTTCAGCTTACTCGTGCGTCTCACATCGTGTAATATACACAGAGTAACGAGAAACGATTAACCTGTAACGACCACCTCCTGATCGACAATCATATGGTCAGATAAAAAAAGTCGTGAGCGAATCATGTTCTTGAAGCAATGTTATGTGCGTCTACAACCAGATTACCCACTATCTCTGGCACTGCGCCTGTGCAAACATAAAAGTGGAACTGACATTGAGTGGTCAGGGGTATCATGAAGTTATGTGAAAGTTGTTTTTGCTTACCTCTTGTTCACGCCTGCACAGCCATTTCCTAGTCCAGCAACGCCGTCTTCTGTTCTTTTTTAAAGCTTTCGGCACACACAATTGCGCAAATTGCCAAGGCAGTGCTTTAAGCTTTGGTGACCCTTCAATGTTGTTCAACTTTGTCTTCTTCGTCTTCTTTTTCAATGTGAGCGGTCAGATTGCATAAGAGTATCGGGTCGGATAGTGTGAGAACATAAATCGTGAGCTGCGAACTTTTAACCACTACGATTTGGTCGAGCAGTTTGACCTGGAGCTACGTGTAACGATTGAAAATATTGCACAGTGTATTCCCGGCTTAACAAGTTACGACACAAGAGGCAACAACGACTTTGGCCACATCTCCAGTCAGCCGCCTGACAATAAAAGCACATCACTCGGAACATGCTTGAAGTTCTGTCAGAGATGGGAGTTGAAACTCTCTGGGACAGGGAACTCAGCCAGATGCTCCCAGCTGACAATACATTTGGGCTGAGCCAACTCCCTTTGATGAAAGGAAGCTTTTCATCAACCGGGGCAAACCCCAATGTAAAGGGCACCAAGCCAGGGGGCCCTCTCACTGTGAGCAACTCCAGAATGGAGAGGGTCCAGCCCTTCTTGAGAACACTGGTTCCAGAACCCAGGCCATGTATTGAAGGGAGTCCAACTATATCTAGCCAAAACTGCTCAACCTCACAAACTAGCTCAGGTTCCTTCCCCACCAGAAATGTGTCTGCTCATTCTTGGCCAATCAAACAAGTGACCTCATTTTGTAAAGAAAAACTCAAAACCAATACGGATTCATTTAGAATAATACAAAAACAGAAATATGATCGAATTGTAGAGTGATGGGAGGAATGCTTGAACTGATCCGCAATGACTTGTCAAAATGCTTTAAGTGAAATAGACAGTAACTTATGACAAGTATAAACATTTCATCCATAAGGCTAATGGTGACTAAATGACTAAACTCAGGCTTCAGAAAAAGGAAATAAAAAAACTATTAGATCATGTAGCGTTGATACTAAACACAATTGTACTGGGTATGTATAATATCTCTGCATATAGTGTTCATTTCAGGATCAAAACAATATTCGCAACAATGTAAAAACAAATTGGCCATACCAAGATTTAAAAAGGAAAAAAAAAGAAAATGATGCTACCTGAAGGTTCAGTGTTCAATGGTTGTAAAGCAATACAACATATGTGCTGGGGATAATTTTGACCTCTCACCTAATCATCTTGAGTGAATAATTAAGGTTTATATTCTACCCTCTTATCTGACAGGATACCCAAGAATCTTCTAAAGCAATCACAGAGCACTGGTATGGGTCTGAGGAGTTTCTGGCTCTCCCTGCTCAGCTCAATAAAACAGAAATGCTTGCAATGAAACTGGAAAGTTTTACCCATTCCATCCAACTGGTTAGTGGAGAATTTTTTTGTGAATTCTGTCATTCAAGAAAATTTGCCAGAATCATTTTTTCTTTTTCTCACCAAAATACATTTTACTGCAGAGGCCTGAAGACTCCACCAAGGCAGCTTTGCAGGATGTAGATGACTGGGAACTGACAGAGCTTAACTCAAATTGGGACATAGTGGAGACTGAGGAAAATGTGAGCAGCATAAGGGAGAGTGGGAATAACCCTCCCCTTCCTTTTACAGTGGTATGCCTTTTTTATTGTTTGAATTGACTAATTGACTAAATTCTGTAAAAAATGAATGAATAACACTCTTTTGCGTGCCTTTTCCCAGCGTCCTCACAGACAAAACCAAGTCAGCCGCTTTAGCCCCACGTCTTCCAGTGATATTGCACCATCGCTGGATGAAAGCATCGAGTCTGGCCCCTTTAGTGACCTGCCATCGGAAGAAGATGAGGGGAGGAAGTCAGAGGACAAATGCCTTCGGCTGCCAGCTCTTCGAGAAAATAGGCATCGGTGTGCTTCTTTGGTGCAACAACTGCTTGAGGACATACGGAGTCAGGATAAAGACCCTCATATCTGGAGGAAGATAGAGGTATTCCTATCCAGTGTTTTCTATAATTCTGTGGTCTGGCTTTGAAGTATATGTAGTTCTTACTTTCTTGCATTTGACTTTTTGATTACATCTGCCTTCCTCATCACTGTCTTTGTTAAAGCCAAGAAATGAAACTTCAAACATTTTCACGTCTCTGGTTGGGTTCAATATTTTTCCGTAGCTGAACTATAAGATATCTCCTAATAGGTCCATGTGACATTATTCAGTCACAGAACCAAAACCACCTTCCATCTCCTCATGGGAGCTGTCTTGATGGATTGGAGGACTGATATTGGATTATCTTCCAGCTTTATTTATTCATCACCTCACTTCTAAGGGTCATTTCTGATTGGCAGGCAGATTATTGATGAGTCTTCCTGATGAACTAATCAGTCATATCTGTCATATTAAAAGTGATCAAATGTCAATAGCTCTGGGGATGCCTTTCCTCTTATGGCTCATCCCTTAATTAGCACTATAAAGGCACATCTATTTTTTATTGTTTCATTTTACTCAGGATTATCTCACTCTTTTATCTTTATTGCCTTAACATTTAAAATGTGAATATATTTGACTCTACCTGCATCACTTTACTAAGCAGCTGTAACATCCACGATTCCTCCAGGGATCAACGTGATTCATCACATCATTCAAATTTTGTCTCAGCAGGGTCGGATGACCAAAGGCAGAATCAGACAACTGTAATATGATTGCCAATGGGAATGATCAGGGTACTTTAGGATCCGTGTTTAAATTGAAGACGAATTAGACATCCTTGGGGGTGGTGGTCTTCTCTTTTGTACCATGAGTATCATTGTTGATAGCTTTGGAAAAACATTTGTACGTGATTTATAATTTGAAGGTGCCGTGCCACAGGTATTCTAATACTTTTGCGATTATGTCTGAAGTTCTACAATGGACTCTGTGACATTTGTGGAGAAAATGCCTTGGTTACTTTGTTTCAAGCCATTCTAGCATGGTTTAGAAAGCCTGCTGGAAGACTCAGCTCCATATGTGCCAGTTCTCATGAATATTCAACATGCTAATCTGCTTGACTCTGATTGGCTAACAGCTACCAAATGAGAACCTAGCCTAAATATATTGCAAACATAACTTTAATAACCTTAAATGTGTTTGGTAAAATGGAAAAAATATCAGCTTTGTTTTTATTTGGCAGTAATCATAGTTTGCAAAAGCTTATCGTAGTGAATCATGGAGCCTATGTCAGTGCTTTAAGCTGCCCTGGAAGTTACCCATTGCTCTGAACTTTTTCATTTCATAATATAATTAGCAAAAATACACTCTGCGTTGGCTTTTGCGTTGGTTTTTTCCAGAACCAGACAGCTTGCTGAAAGCTGTTATGGACTAATTTTAGCTTCATGGCGTGAACTTAGCTTGGTTAGCGAGTGCTAGCATTGTTCAAATGGATAAAACCTAGAACTTTGCTAAGCTAGCGAGTGTTACCACTGTCCAAACAGACATTAAATCTGTATAACAGCAGTTTTTCTCCTCTCTCTGGGTTCTGTGCTCATTTCTTTTCAGTGGGCTGTAGCAGACAGATGAGGTCGCGGTTCATTCTCACATTCACTACATAACACAAACACATATGGACCTAACATAATTTAAAGAATATAAGTAAAAACAGTTTTGTGTGGCAGGGCACCTTTAAAAAAAGAAGAGGACAACTATTTCAACTCTGGGAGATAAAGAACAGCTACTGTCCAATGGATTTATTTAGGTTTTTGGCCACTGCTAGTGCTCATAGAACTCGCATATAGTATACAGTGTCTCAGAAGCTTCATGATTTCCATGAAAATAAGCAAACTATTTAGATTTGACCGTTATTAACATTGTATTGTGGTTACATCAATCACAAAAACACAAATGCAACTATAGTTAGCCGACATGTGGGAATTTTTTGGTAACTGGATGAACTCCTTCTGTATTTTGTATACATAATAAACTGGTGTTGTCAGAATGTTAGAATTTTAAAAGTTGTTCAGAGAATACTCAATACCATTCACTTAGGGAAAAATCACAAAAATCCCATGCGCATGGCGACTCATGAAGGTGTTAAGCTTCAGTTACAACTGTTTAATGTTTAAAATCGGTGATATGACTTACATCTTTAGTGTTTACTTGCTGACGACACCTGCTGTCATAATTAATTTAGTTATGCTGTGTTACATGTCTGATAAATAAATCAGCACATGAAAGGCTTGTACGAAGAAAATTAGAAGGCTACTTGTGTCGTACGGCTCAGGAACAGAGGACTCAAATGCAAGACCTGACACAGTGGGTTCAAACTCAAAGTTCCTTTAATACAGTCCAGGGTCAAACACCAAAAATCCAGCAGAAGCAGAGGTATCCAAAACAGAGGCAAAGACAGGTCCAAATTCAGGCTGAGGTCAAAAACACTAGAAAGCTAAATAGACAAAGGCTGGAACGCTAGGCTCAAAGAACAACGACGAACTGGCAAGGGGAAGCTGCATCAGTAAGTATTAAATAGTCTAACAAAAGAGGAGTACAAACACCAGGTGATTGTCATTAGGCTGTGGCAGATCCTGATTGCAGGGAGGAAGTGAAGCTGCCTAAAACAAGTTCAGGAAATGATTACAAAATAAAACAGGAAGTGAAAAGAATAGGTAACACAAGTAATACAAGAAACGCATCTAATCAGGACTGCCCCTGACATTACCCCTCCCACAAAGTCCGGCTCCAGACGGACCAGGAATGTCTGGGTGCTGATCATAAAAGTCTTGAATGAGCGATGGGTCTAGAATGTCGCTGGCTCGCTCCCATGATCTCTCCTCAGGACCAAATCCCTCCCAATCGACCAGAAACTGATGTCCTCGACCCCGACGCCTCACAGCCAGCAGCTTCTTAACTGTGTAGACTGGTTCACCATCAATAATCCGGGGGGCAGGGGGAGCCTTGGTGGCAGGGGCCAACTTGCTCTCTCTCACTGGTTTGATGTGGCTGACATGAAACGTGGGATGACATCTCATGGTTCTGGGGAGTTTAAGTCTTACAGCCACAGGGTTAATAACTCTAGACACCGGAAATGGTCCGACAAATCTTGGAGACAGCTTACGTGAGTCAGTGCGAAGGGCTAGATTTCGAGTGGACAACCAGACTCTTTGGCCCACCCTGTAGACAGGTGCTGGAGCTCTGCGTCGATCTGCAGCTCTCTTGTAGGTTGAGGACTGTTTCAGGAGAGTGCGACGCGCCATGGCCCAGGTCCTACGACAGCGGCGGATAAGACTAATGGCAGAGGGTACACTGACCTCTTTCTCTAGGGCTGGAAACAGAGGAGGTTGATAGCCATGGACGCAGTGAAATGGAGACAGGCCGGTGGAGGAACAGGGTAGGGTGTTGTGGGCAAACTCTACCCACATAAGCTGCTTACTCCAGGAAGAAGGACACCGTGAGGCCAGGATGCGCAGACCAGTCTCTAGTTCTTGATTTAGCCGTTCTGACTGGCCGTTGGTTTGAGGATGGTAACCTGATGAGAGACTGACAGAAGCTCCCAACAGGGAACAAAACGCCTTCCAAAATTGGGAAATAAACTGTGGACCCCTATCAGACACTATGTCGGTCGGGAAACCATGAATCCTGAACACTTGAGACATCAAAACCTCAGCAGTCTCCTTTGCTGTAGGCAACTTAGCAAGAGGGATGAAGTGAGCCATCTTAGAAAATCTGTCGACCACAGTGAGAACGGTGGTATTACCTTCTGAATTGGGCAGTCCAGTAACGAAATCCAGAGAGATGTGAGACCAAGGTCGAGTGGGGATGGGTAGTGGCTGCAACAGTCCGGAGGAGCGGGTGTTGGAAGGCTTATGCTGGGCACAGACAGGACAGGCCGCCACATACTCAGCAACATCTCTCGTCATCGTCGACCACCAGAACCGCTGCCGTATGACAAACAGCGTACGTTCAACACCTGGGTGACAAGAGAAACTGGAAGCATGCGCCCAATGGATGACCTGGGACCTAAGCTCTGGAG
Organism: Menidia beryllina; assembly: GCA_013363375.1. Classification (NCBI taxonomy): domain Eukaryota; kingdom Metazoa; phylum Chordata; class Actinopteri; order Atheriniformes; family Atherinopsidae; genus Menidia; species Menidia beryllina. The sequence goes on along the minus strand of JABUIW010000011.1, from coordinate 1,172,031 downwards.
AAACAAATAGTCGGTTTGGAGGACACCCGTCCGGAGGCTGAACCCCAGCTGATGCTTGCTTGACCCTCTCCTCCACACTCCAAGTCAGTGCTCCCACAACACATGAAGATGGAATAACATGAGCAGGTGCCTCAGGAGGGGAAGAGGTGAGGCCATGCAGGCGAGACAGAGCATCTGGCTTGACATTCTTGGAACCTGGTCGATGGGACACAGTGAAGTTAAAGCGATTAAAAAACAAGGCCCACCTGGCTTGACGGGGGTTTAGTCTCTTGGCCCTCCGAAGATATTCCAGATTCTTGTGATCTGTCCAAACGATAAATGGCAGTTCGGCCCCCTCCAGCCAGTGACGCCACTCCTCTAGTGCCACCTTAATGGCCAACAATTCCCTGTCCCCAATATCATAGTTTCTCTCACTGGCAGATAGTTTGCGAGAGAGGAAGGCACATGGGTGAATCCGGTTATCCCCTACTGAGCGCTGAGAGAGAATAGCCCCCACTCCTGAGTCTGAGGCATCCACTTCAACCAAAAACTGAAGTTGAGGATCTGGTATGGTGAGAATCGGGGCAGAAGTGAACCTGTTCTTCAGCTTCTGGAAGGCATTATCTGCCTGAGGAGACCACTGAAACTTAGAGGTAGGAGAGGTCAAGGCATGTAAGGGTGCTGCAATGGTGCTGAAATCCCTTATGAATTTCCTATAGAAATTTGCAAACCCCAAAAACCTTTGTACCTCCTTTCTCGAAGTTGGGACAGGCCAGTCCCTAACGGCCTCCACCTTGGCTGGATCCATCTGCATCTCCCCCTGACCCACGATGAAGCCAAGGAAGGACACCCTTGGAACATGGAATTCACATTTCTCTGCTTTCACGTAGAGCTTGTGTAGAAGAAGACGCTGAAGAACCTTGCGAACATGTGTAGTGTGGGACTGCTCATCAGACGAGAAGATCAAAATATCATCCAAGTAGACGAAAACAAATTTGTTGAGCATGTCTCGAAGCACATCATTTATCAGGGCCTGAAAAACCGCTGGGGCGTTAGTGAGTCCAAAAGGCATCACAACATACTCATAATGTCCACTAGGGGTATTAAAAGCGGTCTTCCACTCATCACCCTCTCTAATCCTCACCAGGTGATAAGCATTTCTTAAGTCCAACTTTGTAAAAATCCTGGCGCCTTGCAAAATCTCAAAAGCCGAAGAGATGAGAGGAAGAGGATACCTGTTCCTTATGGTGATGTCATTAAGTCCCCGATAGTCGATACACGGCCGCAGGGACTTATCCTTCTTGGCCACAAAGAAGAACCCTGCACCTGCAGGAGATGAGGATGGTCGAATGATGCCAGACTTGAGGGCTGAGTCCACATAATCTTTCATAGCCTGCTGTTCTGGTAGGGACAACGAGTATAGACGTCCCTTGGGGGGTGCAGTGCCAGGCAGTAAATCAATAGAGCAGTCATATGGTCGATGAGGGGGCAACGAAGTAGCCAGAGACTTGCTGAACACTTCCTTGAGGTTGTGGTAACAGGCTGGAACCTTGGATAGCTCAGGACAATCAGGGTCTAAATCTGTCGAAGCAAATTGGGTTAATGCAGAGGAAAAAACATTCTCAGAACCCGATTGGTTCTGAAGACAATTGCAGTTCCACGACAGAATAGAACCTGTGGGCCAATCAATGTTTGGGTTATGCAGAACTAGCCAGGGATGGCCTAGGATTACGGGATGCTCTGGGAAGTCTGCTAGAAGAAACTTAATTAGCTCAGAATGATTGTCGGGGAATGTAATCTTGACAGGTTGAGTGTGGTGAGACACTGAGCACAAATGACGTCCATCCAGAGCCGTGGCCTGCAGATGTTCCTCAAGGGGAACAGTCCTTAGTTTCAACCGTTCTGCAAAGCGAGCATCCATCAGGTTAGCATCAGCACCAGAGTCAATAAGAACCTTCTGTTCAACACTCTTCTCAGAGGTGGAGAGTAATATAGTAGGACAAACACGTTTGATGCTGACAGAAAAGGGCGAACAACTCACCAGGATTGTTTTCTTCTTAGGATTTCTTCTATTAGTCGGACAGGAGGAGACTAGGTGACCTGACTGGCCACAATACAGACACAACCCTTCTCGAAAACGCCGTTGACGCTCCTCAGGGGGAAGACGGGTCCGGCCGAGTTCCATCGGTACCTCAGAAGAGACTGATGGGTCAACAGACAGTGAAGGAGCAGGCTCTGGAGGGAGGGGTCGCCATGAAGTAGCGCCAGTGGCCGCATTGTTCCCCAGTGAAAAATTGTTGGAAGGAACTCGTTCCCTCCGACGTTCATAGAGTCTCTTATCAATCTTTATCGCCAAAGCGATAAGGGAGTCCAAATCCTCGGGTAAATCCAATGGTGCCAACCTATCCTTGAGCTCGTCTGAAAGGCCATCTAAAAAGGCATCAAAAAGAGCTGCAGGATTCCAATCACTGCCAGCTGCCAGAGTGCGGAACTCAATAGCATAGTCCGAGACACGTCTCTTGTGCTGCTGAAGCCGGTTCAAGGCCCTGGCCGCCTCCCGTCCGGGTCTGGTGTGCTGGAAAATCTGGGTGAAACTCTTGGTAAAAAGATCTAGTGACCCACACATGGCTGAATTTCTTTCCCACTCACTGGTAGCCCATGCCTCTGCTCTGCCAGAAAGATGGCTGATAATAAAGGCAATCTTGGCTCTGTCCGTAGGGTAGGAGTGGGGCAGCAGCTCAAAATGGAGGCCGCATTGTGTCAAAAATGCACGACACTCACCAGAGTTCCCAGAAAACTTCTCCGGACGGGCAAGATGAGCAGAAGGAACTGAAGGCAAAAAGGGCTGGGCAACAACATCCTCCTTAACCTGAGACGGTGCTGGATCCTCATTGATGGTGGGCTGGTCAGGAGAACGCTGAAACCTCTGAATCTGATCCACCAGGAAACTCAGTTGATCAGCAACTGAGGTCATGAACTGACCTTGTTGTTCACTCAGCTTCTTAATCCCTTGCTGTAAGTGAGCCAGTTGCTCCTCTTGTTGGTGGATCCGTCTCCCTTGGGCACCCAGGGCGTTCAGCACTGAATCAGAGTCTGCTGAGTCCATTTCTGGCCAGTTCGTACTGTCGTACGGCTCAGGAACAGAGGACTCAAATGCAAGACCTGACACAGTGGGTTCAAACTCAAAGTTCCTTTAATACAGTCCAGGGTCAAACACCAAAAATCCAGCAGAAGCAGAGGTATCCAAAACAGAGGCAAAGATAGGTCCAAATTCAGGCTGAGGTCAAAAACACTAGAAAGCTAAGTAGACAAAGGCTGGAACGCTAGGCTCAAAGAACAACGACGAACTGGCAAGGGGAAGCTGCATCAGTAAGTATTAAATAGTCTAACAAAAGAGGAGTACAAACACCAGGTGATTGTCATTAGGCTGTGGCAGATCCTGATTGCAGGGAGGAAGTGAAGCTGCCTAAAACAAGTTCAGGAAATGATTACAAAATAAAACAGGAAGTGAAAAGAATAGGTAACACAAGTAATACAAGAAACGCATCTAATCAGGACTGCCCCTGACAACTTGCCTACTAGAGACAGATAGATGAGACTAATAGGAAATTTGTGGCAGTATGACATGTTTTGTGAAAACTTTAATTTTGGTGATGCTGGAGACAGTGTCCAGAGGTGAAGTTAAAAATCTTTTTTTTTTAGCTGACAACATTTAATAATGTAACAGTGCAGTTAAGCTCCAAAAACTACTGTTTGCTCAGAGAATGGATTTTTTTTCAAAACTGTTCAATTCATGCTTGCGGGTTTCAACAAAGAGTCATGGAGACATAAAGACTGCTTGCCATGCTGATATAAATTGTTTTGGTAATACGACATAATGCGAATCCATTAGGAATGTAATGATATATCACACATGATTGAATGAACAATTTCATGTGAATGGCATATATTGTCTGAGCACTGTGACACTGTCCATCACTGTCATAGGCCTGTCTGAATGAAGCGAGAGGAGCATCAACATAAAAGTGACCAATATCTGAGTGACTGAATGCTATCACTTTAACAGATTGATGAAACCATTAATGGTGCAGAACTTCATCGAAATAGGGCTCTTCCTCTTTAAATGTTATTTTTTTTATGGCAACAATGACTCTGGTGGTCTTTGCATAACCTTAGGGTTGGGATCTAGACAAGTTAATGCAGTTTATAGACAACAACAGATATTACCAAACTTACACATTGCTTTGATATCATCGTAATCACTAAATGATTACAATACATCTGCTCAAACAAGCAGCATAAGTTAATGTGGGAAGAACAGACAGCTGTAGTAAAAAAAAAAGTTACCCTAATGTGAAAAAAACCGTTCCAAATTCAAGAATTAAGCTGTGCTGTCTTGCACATGACACCTTGTCTTAAGCACACTCACACAAACACACTCACTCACTCCTCATTCCTCTCTGCTCCTGGGTAATTAGCTGATTTGCTGCTTAATTAGCAGCATGTAATCATGGCGATGGATGAGCTGCCTAATTGAGGAAGTGAAGACACAAGAAGAAGAGTCTCAGTATGGAGGATAATATTCTGTTTCTCTGCAGTCTCTCCTAAATACAGAACATATAATGAGAGAATGAAAAATAATCAATTCAGGTAAGGGTGCTGAGGAAAATCTTGACAGGACCAGACATTAAGGAAACTCAGGATCAAAACAACAACATAATCCATCATGGGTCTATAATTATACCAGCACACCGGAAAAAAAGTCTCGAAAGCCAGAGTTTTTTAAAACAGTTACATTTGCTGAATGTTGAAAAGATGATTAATCAAAACCATTGCCTTTATTTTTGATGATTCAGGTTAATTATGAACTAATGATATTTCCAGGAAAAAAAACATTTAATTAATTGAACCATGAAAGACATAGTCAATCTAATCTTGAATAAAAAACATTAAAAACTAGATACTTGCTTGGATAGTCAGATAATTAATTCTGTCAATTTTACCAATTTTTAAAAACTTTTTAACATAATCAGTCTTTTACAGATATAATCAAATTAGAGCAAATTACATTAGTGATTGTGTCATTCCTAGCTTCTTGATCCACAGTTCAGTCAGCTCAACACTGGAAAGCCTCTTTTAAGTTTAAATTAATTTCCCCCATAGCTTATACAACAACTCTACTGACATTGTTGCTGTAGATACAATCACATTCTGGAGATCCAAGACCAAAACTGCCTCTGGTTTGAGTCACATCAATTCAGCTTTGCACATAAAAAAAACAACTGGTGGTGTTCCACTAGATCTTTTGAAGTATTTTAATATATCCTGAAACTGCGCCTCCCAATTTCATGTCTCACCAGTTTCTCACAGATGATGACTTGAGTGAAATCTGCACTGATGAGAAGAGATCCTGAGACAGTTTCAGAACATTACATCGGCTTTCTTTTAATTCTATTAATCTATATTAAATTAATATATTTCTATGAGATTTCAAATGCAAGAATTTTGCAGCTTGATTATCATTTAGAGAACACCAGCAAAATAAATCTATCAGCTTAGGTCATTTCACAGTTTTTCACAAAGACTTGGTTACAAAAACAACTCTTAACACCTCTCTACTTGACTTTCAAACTATATAAGAGAAGTAACAGTGAGGGAGGGGTGATTTAAATACTTTAACAACAGATGTAGTTCTTTTGGACATAATAGGATAATCCATGTGAGCTTTTTAGAATTGCTTTGTGTTCGCTTGCCAGTATTACGCGTGTATTCATTAGAAATGTTACAAATGAAAAAAGAAAAACAACAACCAAACAAAATGCTAATTGATTCATGTTGATCAAGATTTTAACGACAGCTCCGCTTTAAATTTCTTAATGTTTGTTATATTATCTTATTCATGTTGTTATTTCATAAACCTTATATTTGATAATAATTAATGCAGCAATACAATTTTACTACTGGTATTAAAATCTTAGTGACCTTTGTCCAATTGTATTTGTCAAAGGGCTTATTCTTATTTACATGCATTATGCCTATAAATGCCTATAATGCCTATTATTATGCCTATAATGTTGCTTTACACGAATGATAGCACAGTTCAATATTAGAATCTCACAGAAAAAGGTTGACAGAAAGTCATGTTTCAAATTAGCCAGATCTTTTCACAACAGACTACGGAAGCTAAGTGCCCTCTGCATATGTATTCTACAACATCAAATAAACTTGAGAAAAGGATAACTACATCACTAAAAACTTCTACTGATTTGGAGAAATTGCAGTTATTTAATTTTTTGAGTTTTTAGAAGTTGATCAACAAGGTATCTGTATAGACTATATTGTCATATTACCCAAAGCTGACTTTTGAATACAAATCAGATTTTGCCTTGTAACAAACTATTTTGCACTTAAAAGACAACAAAACAGCTCGTAGGAGACAACAAAAGGGTCTTTTTTTATGCCTTTCTTTCCTCGCTGATTTGCATTTCTTTTTCTTCCTTCATTCTCGTTTGGCAGTTCGATATCAATATTTCACACATGAAATCTTCTTCATTTTTTATGTCTTGTCTTGACCTTAACCTTCTTGTCATTGGTAATGTTAGATCAGGCGATGAGACGTTTGACATTCATTCACTGACACTCGAAGTTCCTAATTGTGTTGTGTGGGATGTGGTACCTGATCCGCATTTGAATTTCCTAAAATTGGTATAGACATAGAAAACAGTCCATCAGTTAGACAAGTGCTCTATGCACCATGCGATCACATTGTATAGACTGTCTGGGCCAACATCAACATCCTCAGTATGAGGTGTCTGTGTATTTGGAGACTCTGTGGCACGCCGGCCTATCTTCTAGCAGTGGGAGACAGAAAGACAACAGACTCACATCAATGATCGTCTGATTGGCCCAGCAGGAGAATCAAGGACGCCTATCGACAGAAAAAAGGATAAGAAAATAAGAATGAGATGTAGGAGGATGATGTGGAGGGGTGTTATTCTTCTCTTGTGATTCTGTAGATAAACAGGTTAAGGAAGAAATAAGGTGAAGATAAAGCGGGCTATCAGAGACTATCAAAGATGCTTAGAATAGGTTTCTTTGTGACACTTGGTGGTCTTCAAATGCATGTCAACAAAAGGTTGAGAAAGATTTTGGAAGCAACTTACCATTTTTTAGGTGTTGTCCTTCTGCTACTGGTTGATCAAAGTTAAGTGTTTTGATTCAGGGATATTTTTGAACCCTGAAAAAATGTAGCTGGTTAGATAATGCTCCAAAATAGCTGAAGAGAATTTTTCCCCACCAACTCCTCGGAAAAAGGTCTTCTAAGGCAGTAAAGTGGAGCCATTTTATTTTCTGCTGGTGGTTCTGAGCACATAGCTGACAACAGGCGAGTGGCAGGGTGGACGGACACCAGTCCATTGCACATCATATTCAATTTCCTTTATAAAAAACAACTATACTTATGTAAAGATCCTCCCCATAAATCATCTGCACAGGTTTCATATTTTTTGCGAATAGTAATTTAATGAATTTATGATAGTACTTTAACTCCTTCAAGTTCTTTAATTTATGGCAAGAGTAGTCTACAGTGTTTGACACAAGACGGTAATGTTACCAGTCTAGTCTTAGCCTATAAGCAGCCTTACCCCTCCAAAATAAATTCTAAATACCAAGTCCTTCAGTTTATCAACTGGATCAGGAGTTATTTGCTCCTCTTTGATAATCTGTGTAGTTTATTTTCCATTAACAATTACTGCCAATTGCTGACTGATTGTACCAATATCCAAACCTCAATATCTGCCCTTATTTCAAAGATTAACTGTAGTTATAACTTTACGTTGTATTTGGCTTGTACTCCGGGTTCATAACCACCTGAGCTACAGCCTGGAACATATTAATCACTGAAGCCAAACATCATCTGTCGGGAGCTTGAGTCTAAATCTTTCAGAATCGTCCTTCAGAAAGCCCTGTCAGCTGAACAGTAATTATGCAGTGGTGAAGTGCTGAACCACAGGAGGAGGAGATGAAGCATAATATCAGAGCAGTTATCCAGGCGGCAGAGGATCAGATCAGGCGTTTCGGCTCCCAACAGACCTCTCTGCCCCTCAGGAGCCTCACTGGTTTAAAGACATCAAAGCAGCTGTAAGCAGCCAAGTGCATGCTGGTCGATATCCAGACCAGGGCTGATCTCTCTGCCACCATTCAAGCCCACAACCTTGTTCCTCTTCTTTCCGTTTTAGTCTTTTTTCCAGTGTGTATTATCATACAGTTTTCTAGATAGTTTTCTTTACTCAGTCTTTTTCTCTGTTTCCTTTTAACAGTCTTTTTGCTTGGACCTTCATTCTCCTTGTTACATTTTTGATATTTTTGTCTTCTCTCGCTTACCTTTCTTTCTCTTTCTCTTTCTCTTGCTCTCCCTTTTCTTTTTAGTGTTTATCCTCCGTCACCTTGGATTCCAGTTCTTTGAGTCTTTCTCAAGCCATTTTAGCCATAAAATTGTCTTTTGTTTTATTTAGAAACCCTTGTTTGATCTCCAAAACTAATTCGGTCCACTTTCTTTTACTCTTATTTGCTTATTTTCCTCTGTACACTTTACATCCTATTCCTCCATCATTCTTATTTTCCTCTTCTCCACTCATCAATATTTTTATTCCTATCTCCCTTTCATAATAAGAAGTCGAGAGATGGACGGGATCGCATTGATTTTTTTAAAAATGTTTTAGGGTCATGGTTGTAATTAGCATATTTCTGCTCAATCGGTCAAGGTTTATAGCATGCATACTCAAACATTAAACATTGCGCGGAGACACAGACATCACAGAGGTTTATGAGATGTGCACAAACACACATTTTATCTTCATAGATGAGCAGACACACCTATATCTGTACGACAACACACACACGTATAGATTTGATGCAGCGATTTGTAGGCAAGGTGAAAGCGTGGATGCGCACATGTGGCAGGTCCAATAATTTCCAGCAGATTTACCCTCTTGCTTCAGCCTCCTTCACTCTTCCATTAGTTTTCTAGATAGCTTTTAGTGACCGATATAAAAACAACACTCAGTGTATGAAATATTAGAAATCTCTTCTTGATGATCAGTGGTCACAGCTACACTTATTATTCTGACAGGATGTTTGAGGTCTGACTGGAAAGAATGAATTTGAGAGCTCACATTGCTGTATGTCTGGAGTTTTATGTAAATTGCATTTAGCTTCTCTCTCTCCCTTTTTTTCATTTTGTATTTCTCATTTTAGCTGTATTCTACACAGACTGCATTGTGGTCAATATGAAGATCCCCAATGACAATGAGTGTGGTGTGTGCGATGTTTCTCGTGTGTTTCTCTTTATGGAAACAGTTATCCATTGAAATTAAGGATAGTACATTGTACATTCCTCAGATATCCCTGCTAGGTCATCTGCTGTGTGGACAAACTGGGGACACAAGAAGATGTCCGTCAAAGAAAATAAAACTGAATAAAACCTAAATGAATACATTCCTCCAAATACACTCAGCAGCTTGTTCTTTCTTTGCCATATCTACCATAAATGTTTGTGTTGAGATGTTAAAAATTCCCAATGCAGTTTGTAAAAATAATTTCCAGTGGTCTTTTACAACGTTGATAGTCATGTTGAGACTGAACAAACAAGTATGTCTTTTTATATATATTTTGCAGTACTCAAGCAAACACTTCAATTGAGTGCAAAAATATCAACCAATGTTTAATTCCTTTCATTACAACATCATATTTTATGTTTTCAGACACCTGTATGATCAGAAACATGAATACATGGTTGATTAATGTGTATAGTACTATGTTCATAAGTTTAATATAAATTTAGAATATATAATTCAGCTGCTTTTATTTCTCTTTGCTGCATTTATGTTTTTGCTTGGTCATGGTGTAAATTGAAGAACAAATTATGCATAAAAGGCTTATGTTGCTGCAACTTGAACCAGAAATATATCTTAGTTTTAATTACATATGTTGTGTTTAATTAATTTGACATAATCTGCTCTGTTAAGGTTTTTTATTGCCCCTTTTAAACAGTAGTGCCTTCACATCCCTCCACACTACAGTCCTGTTTCCTGATTACCAAGACCAAAATTAGAGCCACAGACACAAAACAGGGCCCTCACAGTAAATTTCTGTTGGTATTCCAAATTTTGTCTTTGGTTAATTTTGGTTCAAGGACCTTTGTTCCAGCAGTCTTTGCATTTGTCACTATTAAATGTAAAATGTACTCTGGTTTGAGATAATCTTTCATGATGACATTTTGATACTGAGGTTTTCATAAATTTCTTATCTAGTTTCTAATCACTAATCACTGCACAAAGACTCATCACTATAAAAAAAATTATGTTTGTCATCTGTTCTCAATTTTAATTTGATTAAGACATTATTTTCAAGATACACTATCCAGCGTAACTGAGATGTTTGCCAGATTAGTCATCACCTGCCTAATGTGAAACTATGAATAACTTTAGTTAAACTGAACAGTATACATACAGACATCTCTTTTTTCCCCTTTAAAATCCTTTAATCATCCCCATTTCGTTTTGTTTTTGCCTCTAAAAGGGATTTAAACACATCTTCTCTTAATCTGATCCCCGCTTCAAGATTGAATAGTTTTTCCCCTTTCACCTCTGTTACCTCTTTTTTAAGGACAATGATTTTAACTCGTACTTCTTTCACCATCTTTTTGAGCTGCCTCTTATTCTCCTCTTCAAAAGGAAAGTGGATTTAAAAGGAGAAATCAATACTGGATCAGACACTATTTCAACAGGATTCTGATGATGCTCAAGTTATTCTTTCAAGAGCTTCCTCTGAAAGGAAGAACAACGATACACAGATCAGCCTTATAAAATGTTGTTTAAGCTTTTTTTTCGTTGTTAGAAATCTGGTGAGTTTGGCAACAAAGATATTGAAGTTGTCCTCTCAGCCAATAGATGGCAGTATCTTTACACTAAGTAATGAACATGTGAATGTCTGTCACTCAGTCACTCTGTCTGTACGCTCTTATGAAGAGCAACCTGCCATTAATGGTGTGATACATGTTGAACTTGCTGGAATCGTCTCTGTCTTTCCTTTTTCTCCCTCCTTTTTCATCTCTTTCGCGTTTAGGTTTTTCTCTCTACTCTTGCGCTCGGTTCCAATTTGAATATTTCTTATCGACCTCCCTTCGCCTTCTCTTATTTTACATTCTTGATTCGTGAGTATGTTCCAAAGAAATCCGTCAAGGTCACCCAAAACATCCGTTTCCAGTTACATGGTGCACGACAGAACACACCGCCATTATCTTGATTCACTTGAAAGAAGGTTTCTTTTATAATCATACATACGTTTCTAAGAATAAAACCATTAAAAGAAAAAATGGAAGGAGAATATGTTTGCCTCATCAGCTATGTCCAATATTTATTCAGTATTATCTCATTTAATTTTCCATTTATTTGAAATGATTTTCATTGTTTTATGAATGCCCTACAATGGAAATGTTATTATTTTTCAGTCATAATTTTTCCTTCCCTATTTCAATCTTTGCTTTATCCATCCCTCTATTTTCCTTTTGGTTTTGTGTTTTTCACTATTTTGTTAAATAAACTTGGATGTTGATCTATGCACACCTATGTCTTTTTGTTTTTCCCGTCTCTCTTCCTCTCGTTCCATATTTGTTTAAATGTGTTTTTGCTTGTTTCATCCTGTGGGTTTTGTTTTTGTTCTCCTTCTGTCCTTGAATTAATTCATCTGGAATCAGCTCTTAAACAGCAGCCACATGCTCCCCCTCTCTTCTCCTCTTTTCTTGTTTCTGTTTTATCGTTCTCTTATACTCCCAGCCTCTCCAATCTGTTGCTTTTTCTGGCTGTTTGCCCTCCCCTCTCACTGTTGCATGCCATTACCTGTTGTTTTTTTTGTTCTTCTATTTAGTGTTTTTATCTATCTCGCCTTCAACTGACTGTTGCTCTAATTTGCTTTTCTCTTTCTCCCTCTTTTGAACTCAATCCATCCTCCTCCTTTTCTCTGAAGTGTTTTGTACATGTGTTGTTTTGATCTTTTCCCAACAGGCCGTGAACAGCAGTATTCATACACATTATTACTGTTTTTATATAATCCTAGACTAAACTAGCTCTTTATCTCCATACTCTTGTCCCCAGTGTTTTGTGCAGAAGTTGGATGGGTTCATTTTGTGGCTGCAAGAGGCACTGGACAGCACAGAAAACTGGACACAGCCCAGACAGAACTTGGACAGCCTAAGGGTGTACGTGGACACTCACCTGGTGAGAGCACACACTGCTGTTATTACAATAATTATTATCATTTTGCTCCTGAGAAAAATATTTATTCAATATTTTCCAAACATTTCCATATTCTAAGATCATCTTTTCAACAAAGTCCTAGGATCTGACTTTTTTCCCCTCCAAAATATTCCTCAAAATTCAAATCAGATCTTTGTGGCCCTCACAGACCAAGGTACAAAATTGTCAAAGCATTAAAACATCAGAAAGTAAAACTGTCTGCTGTATACAGGCACCTGTACAAAAGTAATTTTTCTTTAAACAAAGGGGATTGTCATTGGAAGAAATGGCAAGGGGAAAACGCATAATGTATTGCTTAATGTCTCTTTAAAGCTTTTATCATAATTGTGTTCCTTTTTTGAGTTAAAAATTGCCATCAATTTTTCCTCTCCCCCAATTTCTTTGTTGTATTTTTTGACCATCTGCTTCACCTTTGGTCTTCTGCTGTGGTATTACATATTTTTTTATTTCATTTCCCTTTCAAAGTTAAATTTTCAGATTCCTTCAAATAGTTCTTTAAATATTACGTTGCTGTTTGGACACACATGAAAAAAAGAGCTCATAAGAAAAAAACACAATTAGTACCAAAAGTGTTTGGTCTTAATTGCACCTCACCCTCTGTTTGAACATCAACGTAAATAAATGTTTTTTAATGTCACAAATAAAAAAAATCAAAATAAAATTGATGCACAGAGTGAGACACTTTACCAAAACATCTATTTGCATATTAGTCTACAAATGCTAACGTATACAATAGTGGGCTTGTGTTTTCATGCACACACACAACCTCACACAAACACAGGGGTACTATTTGCATATATTTGCATGTTCCTAGACAGATTTCCAAATCAGCATCTCCAAATCCACCCCTGCAGAACATCATCGTGCACACAAATCCACACGCACACAAACATGCACAGATATCTCATCGAGATACAGTGTTTATTTCAGCTTCGAATGTGTGTGTATGTTCGTTGTTTGTTGGTTTGTTTACATGTTTTGACTTTGTTGTGGATGCCAGTAGCAGTAACGTTAGAGGTGGTTAGCTTCGACTGGAATTCCTGGCTCTTAATTGGCATGTCTTGTTAAATAAAGCAAGAGGATGAAAAAGCATCACTAATAGGACTTTGGACTGCTACACTGTTGATAGCATGTTAGCTAACTGACTGTGTTTGTGTTGATAGTCACACTTGCACTTTGTAGTTATTACTGTGTGTTTGGATAAATAATATGCATGTTTTTTATCACTGCAGAGGGAAACCAGGTTCACGTTCTCTCCTCTTCCATTTACTTTATGTCTGTTTTTCTCTTTCCTTTATTTCTTCTAGGTCTTTTACCCCCTAAATTTTCAGCATTCCTCCCTTCTCTAGCACGATGTACATTTTTCAAACTTTTACAAACATAAATAACACTGCTAATGCAACCCAACAAACTGTTTGAGAAGTGAGATACATCTACACAGATATAGTTTTATAACAGTTATGGTTCTATTTTTTTCGCCTTAAGTTTGACTGATTTAAATAACAATGGGAAAAATCTAAATGGAAATCATCACAGGAAAGAAACAAAAATAATATCCCACATTCAACTTCTAGAAACTTTAGAACAATGCCTTTGAAACCCAAGATAAGCCATGTGAAAGTGGTCTCTATATTTCTTGAGCTCACTAACATCTACTATATCTTATAGCTATCCTTTTTAAGACAATGCACTTTATTTTGGTGATGTTTCTTTAAAAAGTAGAGTCAAATAGATCAAAACATGAAACACAGTGATATAAAGACATAAGATACACTGCTGGATGTATCACATAGAGGCATTTTTGATTGATTGTTGTTTTTAGCTTGATGTATAGTCAGAGTTTCTAACTTTATTTATGAACTTTGGTAATTCTTGTTATTTTACCAGCTGTCATTTATGGTCCACACATGAATAATCGTGAATAATAAATGTATTATCATTTCACTCATAAAAACTGTTTTGTTTCAATTCAGATTATTCATAAATGTATTTAGTTTACAGCTATTGATCACCTTTTGAATAGCTTTCGTTAAATGTTGATTGTACAAAAATGTTTAGCAAAGATATTAAGACAAATACTGTGATCCTTGTTGACAAACGGCCTCCAGCATTATAAAGGAATAAAGAATGTACCAGAGAAAGGCTCAATTTATGCAATGGAAGAAACATTTGTAGCTCCAGGTAGCTTGCTTGCAGGCGCCGCTGTATAAAAACAGACTGGTTCTAAGTTGAATTCCAAGTTAAAGACACAGTGAACTGGCTCTGGCATCAGCTCCACAACAGCATTACAAAAAGATGTACAGGAGGATATCCCCTAATATAGAATAAAAGCTTTTTGAACAAGATGAAACTTTTGCAACTGTTCCTTATTCGAAATTTCATCCATGTGTCTTTGTCTGTGTAGGTTGGATAACAACATACACATCTAATGTCCCTAATGCAAACATTAGAACTGATCTATGTTGGATTGATGAGTCTGGTTTCAATTAATTGTCTGTCTTGTTTTTCATCATGTCATTTTATGACACTAAGAAAACACCTGCAGACTATTCCATTTCTTTGTGCTACACACATACTCTCACCACACAGCGTCTCTTTCTCGATGTCTTTCTAATGCACTTAAACACACACAGTTCTGAGGCAACGGTGGGAGGAGTGATGCTCTTCCAAGTTGAATATTTGGTCCAGCTTGCATGTGTGTTTGTGTATGCATTGTGTGTGTCGCATGTGTGTTTTAGGGCATGTGAAGCAAATAA
This sequence comes from Menidia beryllina, assembly GCA_013363375.1. NCBI lineage: Eukaryota > Metazoa > Chordata > Actinopteri > Atheriniformes > Atherinopsidae > Menidia > Menidia beryllina. The sequence continues at coordinate 1,156,982 of JABUIW010000011.1, read as the reverse complement.
GCACAGGTCTTTCCGGAAGCCCAGGGAGATCAGTGAGGCAAGAGGATGTGAGCATTCACACTCTCTCACACAAATGGGCACACACACACACACACACAGCTCTTTGTAAGGTGCTAAGAGATGGCAGCCAATGAAAAGGCCTATTGATTGGGTCTGATGGGTGATCCAGGCCTTTGAATTCCATTAGAAGCAAGACACTACTGATGGCAACATGAGGGAGGATTAGATAAAGTGGTGTGAGAATAAGTGACAGAAGTCTTATGTACAATGTGCTTACTGAATCTGAAAATGCAAGTTGTGTGTGAAAATTATCACTTAAATATTTCTGATTTCTTTCTTAATGATCAGCAACCATACTAAAGCCCCGAACCAAGTAAATTTGTATTGTTTTTTTTTGGCTGAAAAACAACAAATCTTGTTACCATTGTAAATATTTGGTTACATACAGCAAAGCGATAGAGGATGGATATTTTGTTTTTTTCCCCCTGCGGTCTGTGGTTGCTTATCATCAGTTACAGAAACCCATTCACTTTCCAACTGAATTAAATATAATTGTACAAAATGTTTTAACAGGAATATGCATTTTATCAAAGCCTATGAAGTCTCAAAGCAGTGTTGCCATCTTGATAGATGTGTTCAGATAAGATGCAAATATAACAGATGTAATTTTAATAAGGTCCATGGATAGGGAAAAAATATGAGACTTGGTCTTCGGAGCATATTTGCACAGCTATAATATCCTGAATTCCATTCAATGTTTCATTAATTTAAATAGCACCATTTTAATGGAAAAAGCACCATTCCAGTTTCTGTGACTCACTTACTACAGACATTTGGGAATTTTCTGTGTACTAGGTCCTTAAACCATCTAACCAAGAGTCAGATACCAGCACTGGGTAGTGAAATAGAAATCCACTCTTTAAATTTTCATTAAAACTGATAGATAATGCCCTGTATTTTATTAATCTGGCAAGGAGTCCTAACATAATAATATATGAAACCCAAGAACATGCTTGTTTATGTATTGCAAATGTTGCTTTTCAGTTCTCATAAGTAACCAGTTAATTAATACACTTTCCAGCTTGTCTGATTTTTAACAGTATTTCAGTAAGAACAATAAACTATCCAAATTAGGTAAAATTTAGAAAAGCTATGCCTTTGTATGTGTAACTGTTATTCTAATTAAGTTTTTGTACATATGAAAATTTCCAAGCAAACATGACCATGAGCCTTAAGAAGCTTTATCTTCAGTGGATGTTTTTTTATAGACAAGAAAAATATAATGTGAATAAAAGTGAAAATATTCCCTCATATGAATATTATCCTAGGTGTAAACTGGGGTGAACAGAGGAAATCATTTTTATTTTTGGAAGGAAAATTAATAATCTAAGAGGAGGGGACACAGATAGTTAAAAAAATAAAAAGATTGGCCTTAGAGGTCTGGAGGGCCTGATAACATATACACGTAAATGACTTAAAACAATTGAAAAATGAGCTTGGTAACAGGACAGCGAGCATGAGCATATATTAGTTATTATAAATTGTCTGTGCAGAAAAACAAAGAGAGAAAGCAAAAGACAGAGAAATACATCTGTGAACTCAGGGGCAGTCTGCTGGGAATGCCACCATGCAATGTAATTCCTTTAAACATTGTGTCAGTGGTTACAATCAGATCATCATTATTGCAACTATTCTTTGATCATATCGTGTTTCAGCAACTCACTTTTCTTTGCTGTGTGGGGAGGGTGTTGTGTGTTTCGCCGCTCCGCGTAGCTCAGTACATAACCTCGATGACGAACCTCAATGTCATCTCAGTATTAGTGCTGCACACCTCTAGCGTCTCACTAATGTGCAAGAGCTAAAAGCCAAATGGTATTACGTAAGCTTCTGAGACCATACAACTCTGTGCTTCTGGCTAATATGCTAATGCTAACATGTTATCTGATCTCTCAAACTTTGAAGCAGCTTGCCTCTCAAACCACTTTGTATATGTTAATCAGAGTGGGGAATTACAACCTTTAAGGATAAACCTGCATCAGTATCCCTAAATTAACTTACTCCTTAGCTTAATTGACTTGAAAAGATATTAGGTAGAAAATAGTTTACTTTGAAAAGCTAAGATTGTTTTTTTCTAATAAGACATTCATGGATTTAAAGCCATTATGATATTGAGTTAGGGTGTTGCTGCACAAAAGTTACCACAAGCCTTTCCTTTGATGTTGTATCCTTTCTCCTACCATAAAAATGATGTACTCAGTCACACACACACGTAGGCAATGCGCAGGCTGCTCCTTTAGGAACAATATGATTTAGTTTTCATCGTGTTGTTATAATTGGCTTTTAGTTAATTAATTTTATGCTAGTATTTACTCTCCATTCTTTGTTTCTTTCGCTTTTGTTCTGTCTCTCTGTCGGTACCAGGCACCGATACCTGTTGTACATTAATCAGTTAGATATGCTGAAATAGGTACACACCCACTACAACACGCATTCACCTTTTTTGCACATTCAGCGATCACATGAACCGAAAGCTGGCATGGTCACGTGAGTGTTCATTAATTGTGCATTTTGGATGAAGGATGACAGTTGCTTTTACCATTATTCTTGCAAAGTGAGTACCAACACACAATGGGTCAAAGGAAAATGATCGCATGCAGAGCAGAGCCTACTGTCCAGCTGTAGTGATCATGAAAGCTTAGGAGAGAAATGTAACTAAGCACTGCACTGAGAAAATCCATGGGAAGAGAAAGGATGGCTTCTGTGGTGAGCCAACTGTTTAAAAAAAGAAAAACGATTACGGTGATGATCATGACTCCGGCTTGGGAGGATGACCAGTCCAGTAGAGATATTTGCGATGAAAGAGAAAAAATGGACACAATTTAGAGTTTTTCTGTGAAGGTGGGGGTGTGGTATTTATATTTTTTCTTTCACACACAGAAACCAATACATACACAGTCTCTTATTACCCCCTGTTGTCTAATGTGCATAAAAGCAGAGCTATTCTGCATGCCTTATCATAGTTTGATTGATGGTTGGCTGTTCTACTCTTATCGATTCTATGCTTTCCACATGTTTAATGGAAGAAACTGAGCTGATTCGCTTGAGGAATAAGGCGATGAAATGCCATTGCTCCCTGATAGCCTGGCTAATCTGCAAAACCTAATAAATTCTTAACATCAACCGGCCCTATCCAGAGATACAGACAGTCACGCTGTGTTTTCTGTAGCTCTGATAGATGTATTTTATGTTTATTAGCTGTGAGGTATTTCACCAGCTTATCTGGAAATAAAGTAGGGCAGAGTGGTGGCTTCATCTGTAAAATCATTCAATGAGCCATGAGATTTGATGTAATTTACTATATTTGCTGGCTAGTAATGATTCCTGTATGTAGAAAATCAGGTCTTATTGAGATAATGCTGACGAATGAGTGCTATGAGGGCATAGTAAAATGATAACATGATATTTTATTTGTTATCAGTAAATGTAAGAAGTACATCCTAATTTAAGAAATGCGGGATTTTCACTTGAAGGCCTTAACCAGCATTGATCAGAGGGAGAGGAAGGTCATCACACCTTTTCAAGAACATATAAGCTTGACATCTGTATAAGAATCTATCGTTTCTATCATTTTATCACTTTGACCCACCCTTTAGCAATAATAAAGAACTAATTATATTTTAAAAAACAAAACAATCAGTTCTGAGAAGAAGTTCCAAAGAGAAGAAGTTCCAAAATTTTCAATAGATTTGCAGCAGTTGTGTCTTTCGACAGCTAATTGTGGTAAAGAGAATATGTGTTTTTCTTAACAGATTTGAAATGAAAATGTTCAAATCTGTTTTGATGCAGAAAATAACTTCGGTGGTCAACACCGGATTTTCTGTTTAGTTGTGAGGAGTTAAATCATCGTATTCCATTGACTTTGCAGTTTATATCCTGCTCCATAAATATTGGTGGTGTGGAGGTCTGACCTTGTCATGATTTAACTGATGGCATTGACAATCTATCCTTCATTGCAGCCAGAAGAAGTTTAGGCTGCACAGTAGCTGAACTTTGATGAAACAGAAGAAATAGAAGAAGATTTTTCTAATATTTTCTTCTCTTTTTCACCACACATCAATGTCAGTTTGATCAACAACTCTACTTTAGTCTGTCCCAACATGCAAATATCTTTCTTTCTTTCATTTTAAGTAAAGTAAAAATTACTGATTGGTCTCAAATTTTCCTCAAAGGACATTTAGCACATTGGGCCAAATAAAATACAGTATATTCCACTGTTTTATTTTGATGTAGATGCTATAGAATGATTATATCTGCAGTTAAGGGAATTTCATCCCTTGTCACAAAGTAGTGTTGTCAAGGCAAAGACAAATATGAACTTCATCTGCAGAGGATTCTTCAAAGTGCATTTGTATTCTTTAATTTACTGGCTGGTTTTCAAACAGTATTCCTGGCCGTGACCCCACTCTATATGAGTGCCAAAGGCAATTCCAAAGTAGGTAGAACTTTGTTTGTGGAGTCATGGTTCGGGTTTAGGTGTGCACTGGGTTCAGGCTAAGTCTTTGGTTTGGTGTGAAATAGAAATGGTGAAGCTTGTAAAATCAGTGAAGTGTTCTAATAAAGATGTTTGTAAGGGTCTATGCTTTGTGTGTGTGTGTGTGTGAGAAAAAGAGAGAGAAAAAGAGTCACTGAATAACTGTGCAGCATTTCCCTCTGCAGCACAGCAGGTTGTCAGAGGTGGTTAAGTCTTTCGGCCTGAGCACCTTGTGAAACACACATACTGACACTCACACACACAGCTGTGTGTGTGTGTGAGAATCAGATCAGATCAGAAAAGGCTGTAATGATGTTCAGAGACCTGACTGTAGTGCTTGCCAACACTGCCTCAGGCTGTTTTGTGCCTCTATCCATCCAGCTATCCATTTATCATCTATTCATACTGTATAATGACTTTTCTTTCTTTTTTTTTCTTTCTTTGCTACAATTACCCATTTTATCTTGTTAAAAGCAAGCTATTTTCACAATCAGTATATGTACAGAAATATGGTTATACCTCAGTGTTTATACTGTCATCCCCAAAAGTCTGGAATTTAAAAAGACTGAGCACCTAATCAGATTAAGCAGTATACTCAGATTATTCACATATCTCAAGGTGAAATTGAATATAGGCACAGTTTGTTCAGAAATATAGGTGAAAAGATAGATTCTGAGCTCTTATTTGGCTCTATAGGGGAAGTGGTTTAACTGGCCTATTTGTACTAATATGACATATTTCTTGAAAACATCCTGGATGAAAATATCTGGATTCTAATGATAACATTAGTGTCTCTGTGTGTGTTCTTGTGTTAGAGTTTCAAACTGAATGTGGACAGTCACTGCACTCTAAAGAAAAGCATAATTGAGGAAGGCAAAGAACTGCTCAGCATCATCACCTCCAAGCAATCAGGTACGCCAAACACACACACACACCCACACACACGCACACACACACACAGTTTTCTCCACATTTTACTATGCTCCATTGGATACACTGAAACACATATGGGTCTTCATAAGTGAGCCCCAACCCCATTTCATTAATTATTAATATTTGGATTAACAGAGTGACCTTCAGAGAGGAAAGCTCATAAATGTATCAAAAAGAGGGACAATGCCAAAGAATGAGATTGCAGGAAACAGATCTAATTGTGGACAAAAAGCCGGTGGTTCAAATTGGCTTCCATGGAGATGATAATTTAATAATTTTAAAAAAGCATTCGTATTCAGGAGTAAATAAATACAGCAGCCCAAGTATAAACAGATTACATTGGAAATCTCTTTAATCTGTCATGTCTTCATCTTCTTTTTAAAAAAGTTGCATTGGAAACACATGATGAGAATAAACATTATCAATCACTGTCTTAAAGCAAGTTAAAAAATGTTTTTTTTTTGTTTAACCGCAATGCCAGAGTATGGTGAGTAATGTGCCATAAAATAATACACTAGCCCTTTAGATATGAAGAACTATTCATGCATGTTATGAATTTATTTTTGTGTTTTTTGTGACTGACTTTTTTTTTTTAATGCTTACCTAAAAAGGATCAGTGTTACACAATAACTGGCTTACACTGCCTCATACATCTATTCCATACACGCAAAATTCACTAGATGGACAAATGATGACCCATTATATCTAAGAATAAAAATATAGAGTTGCAGGTCTACTATAAAATCTATTCACCTTTTTTGAGGCGTCCGGGATATCATGATGTCATGAACTAACTAGCTCTGACCATTTGTACTACCAGAAAACAAAAATACAACAATAATGATTTCAAACCTTTTTAAAAAGTAAATGTGTACTCTCAATAAGATATTAATAGGGAAAGAACATTTTATGATCACTTTAACCCAAATAATTATTTGTAAATAATAAGTGCGTTTAGTTTTAGAGATTACTTGCATTTACACATCTACATAAATATAATAAATATAATGACTTCTTCATGAAGCATGGCTTCATCTCCAAAGTTGCCATGTCAATTTATCATAAATCAATATGAGTGGACTTTTAAGGGCCCAGCAGATGAGTTGGACTTGTTTTTCATATATATTGGTTTGTATTTTTTCTGTCAGAAGATCTAGCAACACCACCAACACTAATTATACGAGAAAAGGCAGACAAATTACAGATGCTGTGTGTTTCATAATGGTTATATTTATGGCTAGGACGGGTGGGCACAGATTAATAATTTGGGCTAAATGTTTTTGGGCTAGTTCATATTGGACCTTAATCTAATACACTCTCAACACTTGCTCTGTATTTTATTTTCATTTATTTCTTTTACTCCCTAGGTCTGAAAGATATCCTCCAATTAGTTTCCAGCCAGTGGGATCTGCTCCAGCAGCAGATCAAGCGCCAGCATTGCTGGATGATCCACACCCTTCGTTGCATCCAGGCTCAACTCTTCAATACCATCCAATCACAGGACCCCTATGCAGCAAACAGCATAAAGGTAACCAACAAGTGATTTTTTCTGTCTAGTTTCAAAGGTCTCTGGTATTCTGCTCAGTCTGATTTTTCTTATTTTCTGGTTGATATCCTTCCATTTCCTCTGCGGTTGATCCATATTATCCCCCATCTATCTGCCACACACCTAGATTTAGTCATGAACTTGTGTAGTCTTTTTTTGTGGTTTGTAATGGCTGGCATTTAATATTATCGCTTTTATGTTGTCTTTTGATTCTACTAATACTGGGTGAAGACGCATTACCACATGAGGAGGCTGCTATGTCTTTACACAAAAAAGGACATGTATTTGAGATGCAAAATGAGAGAAAAAAATCCAGGAAATCACATTGTAGGAGTTTTATAGAATTTATTTGTAAATTATGGTGGACAATAAGTATTTGGTCAACAACAAAATATTCAACTCAAAATTTTGTAACATGATATTTGTTGGCGATGACAGAGGTCACACATTTCCTGTAAGTATTCACAAGGTTTGCACTCACGGTAGCTGGTATATTCGCCCATTCCTCCATGCAGATCTCATCTATAGCAATGAAGTTTTGTGACTGTCGCTGGGCAAAACAGACTTTGACTCCTTCCACAAATTTTCTGTGGTTTTGAGCTCTGGAGACTGACTAGGGCACTCCAGGACAATGGAATTCTTTTTAATGGAGCCACTCTTTCATTGCCCAACTGGTAGTTTTGGGATCATTGTCATAGTGGAAGACCTAGGCACGTTCCAACTTCAATGCTCTTGCTGACTGGAGGAGGTTTTGGCTTAACATTTCACAATACATGGCCCCATTCATTTTTCCCTCACAGTGATTAGTTGCCATGTTCCCTTAAATAAAACCCAAAGCATGATGTTTCCACTCCCATGCTTAACAGCAGGAATGGCGTTTTTGGGATACAACTCAGCATTCTTCTTCCTCCAAACATGACGAGTTGAGTTTTTAAAGAACTCTTCTTACTGATCATGACATGTAATGGTTTAAACAGGGGGGCACGACTGGCACTACAGGATTTGAGTCCCTCTCGGTGTAGTGTGTTTCTGATGGTAACATCTGTTTACTTTGGTCCCAGCTCTCTTAAGGTTATTCATGCCGTGTAGTTCTAAGATTTTTGCTCACCTTTCTCATAACGCTGTTGTACACCGTCAGATATATCTGATTACAGCAGGCAGAAGACTACACGACAATAAACGCTGAGTATTCAAAAAGTGATTTTTGTTTTTTTTCATATTTTTTCCTATTTTGTTAGGGTCAAACAAAGACTTAATAAAATGTTTTTGTCCCTTTTTTTGGGACCAGGCTTTAAAGGGAAAAAAGGAAAAATAAAGGGAACATCACCAGTTGACCAGTCCCAAACAATTTTCAATTTGAGCTATTTTCCCCACTGTTTGCCTATTTCAACTTGCTTACTAAAATACATCTTTCCTGTTTCATTCAGCCACTCACCATCAATTCTCACAATTTTCTCCTATAGTGGAAAAACGTATTGTTCTTCTGTACATCTTTTCATGCTTAATTCTTTCCTCTACCTTTCTTTTAACCTAACCTATATTTGGCCCATTCTTGCTTTTCGTTATCTCATTTGTTAACTTTCTTTTGGTTTTGTTTTTCCCAATTACTTGTTCCTCCCTATTTTTCCACCTCTTCTCCTTCCACTCCTCCAGCAGACCGTACTCTGGTTGTTTTGAGATTGTTTAGTTGCAATTAGAGCCGAAGCAGCCTGATCACTGTGATCAGTCAACAATGACAGCCATTAACAAGCTACCTACTCTGTGTGAGTGTGTTTGTGTACATCTTATATGGTAAATGTATTTTTGTATGTTACCGTGCCTTTGTTTTTATGTCTGTGTGTGTGTCCATTAGCTGCTTGCCAGCAACACATTAGCAGTCCATTCATTAGCTGTATGAGTATCTGTCTGCACTTAAAGCTTTGATCCATGAAACCTCCAAACAACAACTGAAGGGTGAACAAGCTATAGTATTAACATTCACTGCTTTACAGCTCACATACATAAAAGGTTAAGCTCAAATGTTTAGCATACTGTATTTCTGTGATATGTATAAATTATTACCTTATGGGTAGTCTGCCAAGATAAACAATTACCCACAACTAATTGTGATTAAAAATCCTCTCTTCATGCAGGCACAAAATTGGCTTCTGGTACAATAAACACCTTTTTTTAAAAGTCCAAGTGTCCACACAGTTTTGTTTCAGTTAAGATTTTAGCTTATTGACACAAACGGAAGTTTACTGAAATATATAGCAAAACAATAAGTTGTGGGATACGTTCTTCGGGCTATTGTAAATTTAAGATGATTGACGGGCTTCCAATTTTTTATGCTTCTTTAAAAAGTAATCTTTGACATAACCTAGAGCTTAAAAAACTTGCTGTGAAGCTATGCTCAGTCTGTAGGTGGAGGAAAAGTGGGAGCCAAGTCTCATTGTATGGGATCTGGGGTTTGTTAAGAAGTCTTTAATCCAGGTACAAGTAAGAGGGGGGGAGGCCTAAGGTGTATAGTTTGATGAACAGAATGTCTGGGATGATTGTATTAAAGGCCGAGCTGTGGTCCGCAAAGAACATGCTAGCGTAACTCTGCTGCAGGTCAAGGTGGCACAGCACAGCATGTTGAGAGACAGTGATGGCATCCTCTGTGGACCTGTTTAACCGGTATGCAAACTGGTGGGAGTCGAGCATGGGATGGGAGGGCGGGGGGTCCTTTGATGTGCTGGAAAGCACATCAAAGCATTTCATGACAGTAGGTGTGAGAGCAACTGGGCGGTAGTCAGGAAGGCTGGTTGTGGGGGATTTTTTTCATCACTGGAATTATTGTGGCTGATTTCAGGCTGGTGGGGATGTCTGTATGGGCAGGGACAGGTTAGAAATGTTTTGGTATACATAGGACAGCTGCTGGGCACACCCTTGAGCACCTTGCCCGGTATTCCGTCAGGACCTGCAGCCTTCCTGGGGTTTACAGCCAGGAACACATGCCGAGCATTTTGCTCCTTCACAGTGACCGAGGGGGTTATGGAGCCTGATGAAGGTGGGAGCAGCGCAGGAGCAAATAAGTGTTGTTGTGGTGATTCAAAATGAGCAAAGAAGCTCCTGAGCTCCTATGCCAGCAACTGGCTCAGGTCTCCTAGTGTCAAATCACGGCCCCTGAGGTTTTTGATGTTCCGTAATCCATCCCACAATTACCGTGCTGTTTTGCTGGTGAGGTGGGACTCTATCCTGCTCTTATAGTCCGCTTAGTTGTTTTTAACAAGTTGTAGAGAGCTTTGTCCTCTGACATGAAGGCTGCATTCCGGGATTTGAGGAGTAAGCGGACCTGGCTGGTCATCCAAGGCTTCTGGTTTGGAAAAACCCGGAAGCTTTTGTTGATAGACACAGTTCCCATACAGAGCAGTGTGTAGTCCAGTACTTTCGCCGTGTGTGTTTCCACAGTTCAAGTAGGTCCCAGTCGGGGTGTTGGAAAGAGCCCTGCAGTGCACTGAGAGTATCCTCAGGCCAGGTTGTTACAGATTTTGTGAATGATCTGGATCTGCGTCTGAGGGGGTGTATGCACGGATGAAGAGCACGGAGCGATAGTCGGATTTCCTGAAGTGGTGGAGGGGTATCGCTCTGTAACCGTGCTTCATTTGGAGTACACATGATCGAGAGTGTTTTATCCTCTTGTAGGGCACTTAATGTGTTGGTAGAACTTCCATAGAACAGTCTTTAAATTGGACTTATTAAATTATCTGGCTATGATGAGAACGCTATGGGGTTGGGCGTGCTGTATGGACAGCTTGTTGTACTTCTTAGTCCCTATCTTCATGACACCTGTCTTTAGGTCTGATAAAAAGCTAACTTTATTCCATGAAGCCTTGAGCTTAGCTTTTAATCACCTTTTACATAGAGGGTATTGCTCCCTGTAATTGTTCAATTTGTAGCCAAGCATCTCTAGGATCACTGCTCTTGTGATGTACATCAACTGGTTAGTTTCAGTGACAGGTGCTGTAGGAATTGTCTGTAGTGCTGCATTCACATCTTCAAGAAGATCTTCAGAAGGTACTTCATGTAATCTTGGTAGGCGGCAACAGAGGGTCCAGGTTTCCAGCTTAGCTATGATCTTCTCTTTCAGGACAGCTGCTCTGTACCAGTGGTTTGGTACACAATCTTGGAGTGGGGGATAATGGTGAACTCCCCATACTGACCTTGCATTTTAGCTCCCATTTGCAATATTTGTATTGTAGCTCATCAATCTCAAGTTGTGATAGTAGTTGCTTCTCAAGTTAGCAGTCCTTCGATGTTGGTGTAGATTTTAATTATAGAAAAATCAATTTCTTCGCAGATCCTCTTCATGTAGCCGCTTCTGAAGTGGTTACTTGTATAAAAGTATTTGGACAGTGCCTGGTATGTTTGATGGTCATGTTCGGCCCATATTTTTAAAATACAAGAACTTATACATAACATAGCGGCATAGTTTATACTATGTACTGTATATATGTATACTTTTTACCACATAGTACACAGACAATGTTTATGTTTCCCATACATAATAATATAATATGCTAGAGCTTTATGAGTGATGAGGTGCTCTGTGTCTTATGCAGTAGTGTTTGTACCGCAAACATTTTACATTTAATGCTAGTCATTGCCATATGCCATAGTGTGATGCACTATTTAGAACCATTAGACAGCTTGATGTTGAGCCTAACTTCACTATGTTCATTATCTGCTGGTGCTCCTTAATGACAATCAGATGCATGGCCTAATTACTGCCTCACAGACAGGGGAGGTGTGTTTTGGGTGCTCGGCAGACTGCAAGGTCAACTTTTGGCATCATGTTTATGTATATGTGTCTGTCCGTGTTTATGGAACCTAGTAGAAAGATGATATAAGACGAACCAAGGGCAGAGGGTAGATAAATATTCTGCTGTTTATTTGTTGTGTGTGTTCTATAGTGATCATGAGTATAATTTTTGTTTTTCTGTGTATGTTGGTGCATCATTTTAAATGACTGTAACCTTGACTAAAGGGTAAAATAAAGGACACATTTTGAATAAATTCAGAAAGGAATGAGACTCTTTATAATATTTATAACCAGCAGACTCACTATTAATTTTTCAAACAAACAATTAAATACCAACTTAAATCATTGTCCTAATCTTCATGTTTTGAGTAAGAGCTGTGGTAAAGGAGATATTTCACATAAACAAATGTAAGTTAGTTAGATTGCAATTTACTGACTGTGACTGCATGTTTTTAGGCTGCTGGTGGATATACAATGTCACTGAATAGCGTTGGAGGTGAGGTATATGTGTTTGAACTCAAACTGCGGTCAGCTTTTGCATAGGCTACCTTCTAAAAAGTCATACCTTTAGCTTGCTGGTGTAGATTCTTAGTTATTCAGGTCATGTAATCCTAATAGCTTGTGTAAAGGCAACTGGACTTCTTTGTTCTTGCAGACTTTTTGCCTCTCATTGGAAAGGCGTCTTCAGTTCTAAACTGCAAAGCAGGGAGTGTCAGTTTATAAGTAGGGTGGATTTTTACAGTCTGAACCCCTTCAGCATCAACATGTCCACATTACATTTTGGCATTTAACTTTTAGTAAATATTCTCACAAGTTATTTTTATCATTTTGATAAGACAAATGGCATGTTCAGATTTTCAGAGATAATTCTAATTGTTGAAAATGACCCTTTTCATATATCGGTTAAATGTTAACCGCTCAAAGAATACATCTGCATTAAACTGTTGAATTTCCAAAGAGAGACAGAGAGAGATTGCTCTTTGGAAATTCATACTTGTTTGACAAAAGATTCTCAGTCAGATATCAGTGTGTGCTTACAAATATCAGAATCAGAATCAGAATTACTTTATTAATCCCTTGCGGGAAATTCTTTTTGTTTCAGTGCATCTGTTTACAAAGGAAAAAATAAAATAAAATAAAAAAATAACAAACTCTAGAATCAACAGTATTTACAAAGTTGCTCAGTGTCTAAATAACTATTGTTGCACATGACCGGGTTATTGCAAATAGTGAAGTATCAAGTTACAGAATAAAATGAATGGCTGTAAAAATAATCTTGTGTTGCTACCTTCAGTGGTAGCTCTGAGATATATTAGTAGTGGATAAACTTTGACTGCTGACTTCTTCTATGTGCCTTCCCATATAAATCTGATGTACAATCAAGGTTGCTGATCTGTCACTGCTTGATAATCACAAATAAAAATGCAAGTTCTACACAATTGTGTGACTCTCAGGGCTCACAAGGACTGTTGATTTGCAGATCATTATAAGTGTATTTTGTTGTTGTGTGTACTTATGTTACTAGCAATGTCTTTTTATGTCTTTATTTTTTTTTACTGATTGTATTCTTACGCTTATGGTAGTTGTATCAGGCATTTAACCCTTCTGCTCTTTTAGTTTTATCTGTATTTGCATCAACCTCTCTTCTATCACTGTGCCTTACATAAGTGTGTCTTTCTATTCCCATTTGCTTTTTCCATCCATCATACTAGCTTACCATTCTTGTTACTCATCCAACATCTTTCCCCATCTTTCTCTGTTCATCTTCACACCATTTCATCCCCTTTCTTATTCTGGTATATTTTGTTTAGGTTGTATCTTTCCCTTTTATTCTTCTCTACGTCAGTATGTACATTAATTGTTTTTCTTTACATCCCACCAACTCTATTTTGTATATTCTTCATCCACCCGTCCCTATGCCATCTTTAATCTCTTTGGATATTTACACTCAGTCATATTTTATTATCTTGTGCATATATTTTTGTCATCAATTTTTTCCCTCCTCCTCTTCCCCTCCATCAGTGTGCTCTTCCCCATCCCAGCCTTCTGTAGCTTTTTTGCCGTCTGTTCATCTGGAGAGAAGCAATTCATATAAATGTCATGAAATATCAAGCCTAGGTTGGTGGGATTAGGCGGCAAGAAGAAGATACAGTGATACAAAAAAAATATAACAGTCTGACAAGACAGCCAACATCGGGGATTAGGACACTAACACACATACACACACACACACACACACTTCTGCCTGAATAGTTTTAGTTGTGTGTGTCATGAGAATATTGCGCTGTGTGACCTTAGTGCAGTGTTGTTGCATTTTAAAGATTTGTTGTGCTTGTGTGAAGAGTCCTATGCTGCATATTGAACAAGGAGATATGGGTGAAGTGTTCTGGTGAGGTGAGTGAACATGGAAAAAGAGAGAAAGGTGTTTAATATGAGTTTGAAAGCAGTGTAATATTTAACAGCTTAGTGGGATTTGTCTGTCACATTACGAAGGATTGGACTGACTCTGAAAACACACATAAAGCACAGAGCCACACTTGCTAAAAAAAGTGACTTAATATGAATTTTTAGTGACAACTGGTGAATTTAAATCTTTCTCAGAGGTTTTATCATTTAAATGTATTGAAACTGTTATCATGGAGAGTTGATACTTTTACCATTTTCAATTTTGTAATTTTAAAATGAATGACAATAAATGACAAACAATCTATCTATCTATCTATCTATCTATCTATCTATCTATCTATCTATC
>JABUIW010000011.1:1096589-1142427 GCA_013363375.1 Menidia beryllina | reverse complement strand
ATCTATCTATCTATCTATCTATCTATCTATCTATCTATCTATCTATCGAGCAGAAACTACATTGTGCCAAGTGACTCATTTAAATGAAGGATCAAGAGTGTTACATAGATTGATGAAGTGATCTTGTATCCATCCATCCATTAGCTGTACCAAGTTATTCCTTATAGGGTCACCGGGGGGGCTGGAGCCTATCTCAGCTGTCACTGGGATAAAAGACAGGTTGGAATTTTACCAGGTAACACACATGCAAAGGCCATAAATTTTTCCTTATATTATTACATAACCTAATGCAGGGCTTTATGAATGTCATTTTAATTGCTGAGTTGGTATTCATTCTTCAGCCAGTTTTGAGGAAACACAGTTAATCAGTATTCTAGTATATGCACGGGCTTCAAAGCAAACAATACTGTATATCCTAAACACACAGAGACACTATGATGGTACAGCCAACAATAGTTCCTCGTTGTTTGTGTTGACAAAAGAAAGAAGCAGCCGGATTAAATCTGAGAGATCCAGAGTAATATTTATATAGCATAATGGTAACACTACTGTCTGTGAAATGGTAGGTCAGGGGTTGGTATCCCAACCAGGGCATCTCTCCATGAAGGATACGCCAGCCAAAGGGGTTACATGAAGAAAATGTTTGACCTATGGCCTTTTTGATAGCCTAACACTGAAGCAATTAGCAAATGAGTTTTCCAACGTCCGCAATAAAACTGCGGATTGATAAGGTACAATACAAATACCATGGACACAAGGTCAGCATCAGTTCACCATCATACCCCACTCAGAGATTGGTTACCAAGCTCAAAGTACAACTGGTAAAATCAATACCAGAGCACCCAACCTGAAAGAGAAGATAACTGGATCCTCTGTTGTTTACTAAGTGAGGAATATGGCATAAAGGACAATCCATAACCAGCTCATATACACAACAGCAGAAGTGCTCCAAGAAAGGCTTGGCTATACGTTTAACAGCAACAGGGAGCAGTAGGAGTAGAAGGACACTAAGATTAAGGTAGTACAGAGCTGTAGAAAGGTGTGATGAAGGAGGTGACTGAGAAGTACAACAGGCTGTCCCCGCCTGAGGTGTTGGAAACTGCCAAGCAAAACTCACAGCCTTGACAAGCTGGAAGAGGGACACAAAAGCAATAGAATCCAGGAGAATTAACCAGATGTTCTCCACTGAACCATCCAAGGTGTACTTTCATTGGCAAGGGAGCTATATGAGAACAGCTTCACCAAGACTCGAGACAGAGCAATATGGGAACATATGGAAGAAGGATGCAACTCATAATAGCAATAGTGCATAGTGGCTAGTGGTTCTTAGAGCAGATTACAACAACCATCCTGAGCAGGCTCCAATATCCATAGCAGCAGACATCCAAGACAGACTCTCAGGTATGAAGAGCTGGACAGCACCAGGGCCTAACATAACTCACACCTCCTGGCTAAAGATCGGTCTGTTGGACACACAGAGAATGATTAACCAAAGGCTGGACAGTACTGATCATTCAGCACCACATCGAAGATCCTGCATCATAGACATTACTGCTGCTACGATGAAGAGGGCCCAGAAAGGAATTTGCAGCAACACCAGAGGGGTGAAAGAGCAGCACTCAAGACTGTAAGACCACACTGACCAACCTGTGCACTGCTTGGATTTACTGTAACAAAGCCTATGACTCAGTCCCTCACACATGGATCCTGAAATACCTATACCTTGTGAAGAACAGCAGAGGCCAACCTCAAGCCAATTGCACCATCTAGTGCAGAATCTATCATTGATGATGATGCTCTATTACCGCTGCTAGATCATTAACAATACCTGCTACGAAAACCGACTATGGAACAAAGCAAACATCAGCCACGTCCTCTACATGGATGACATCAAGCTTTATGCCATGATCACTCCTGTGACGAGACATCAGTTCAATGATCCACACAACTTGGACCTACAGCAGCGACATTGTTATGTCATTCAAACTAGAGAAGTTTAGTCAGATGATAACAAAGAGAGGGAAGGTAATCAGAATTATGGGGATTACCCTACCAGAAGGCAACATTGCAGAAAAAGAGGATTGCTGCAAGTACCTTAGGATCCCACTGGCAAATTTGAACCATGTAGAGGTCGCAAGGAAAACTGCAACAGCCAAATACCAGCAGAGAGTAAGGTAAGTCCTGCAAAGGATCAGTTCAATGGTAAGAACAAGATCCAGGCAATCAACACCTATTCCCTGCTAGTAGTCATCATATATCCTGCTGGGATAATACAATGGCCTTATGAGGAGATAAAAGCCACTGATATCAAGACAAGAAAGCTCCTACCATGCATGGAGGGTTTTAGCCGTAGACAAGCACCCTGAGACTGTATGCTAAGTGAAATGAAGGTGGCCGAGGACTAGTGAGTGTCAGAACCACTATCCAGGATGAAAGAACAAACATCCATGAGTACATCAGTAATATAGCTGCAACTGATGAAGTGCTTAATGAGTACTCCAGGCAATAGAAATCTATGAAAGAATAGGAAACATCATGCGGGACAGATCCCTGCACAGCATGCACCACCAACAAATAGCAGAAGTGGCTGATATAAAAAAAACAAATCCTACCAATGGCTGCACAATGCTGGACTGAACAATAACACAGAGGCACTAATCATGGCAACACAGCAACAAGCTTTAAGCACAAGATCAATAGGGGTTGTAATAGACTACACAAGGCAAGACCCCAGGTGCGGGCTGTTCAAAGATGCCACTGAGACAATGCATCATATAACAGCAGGGCCAAGATGGTACCAGACAGAGCATACATGGAACGCCATAACCAAGTGGCTAGCATAAAGTTCAGTAATATCTGTGCAGCGTATAGCCTGGAAGTTCCAAGGTCAAAATGATATAGTTGAGAATGACCAGGCTAATATGCTGCGGGACTCCCTGATAACAAAATCAGAAAGAAGGAACACGAGAAGCTCAAAAAATGCCAAGGACTGAGAGTGGAGCTTAAGAGGATGTGGAGACAGTGATCACTTGGGGCATTGACCCCTAACTGGGGGAGTAACATCTCCTAGGAACAGCGTCTGAGATATTTTCCAGAAGAGCACAGTCCTAGGAACAGCATTGATACTGTGCAGGACCTTCAAGCTCCCAGCTATTTGATTAAAAACACAAGGTTGATTCATTTGCTAACTGAAGGTCTGGGACTCAGTTTGGTTTACATGTCTGTTGTTCAGTGTAATATCATACGTTTCCAAAAGCTTGGAATGTTATTCTATACTACAAATCATTGAATATTTCTGTCATGAAATATGTGCCTGTCCCTGTGTCATCTTCGGCAAAGATGAATACACAAGCTTCAACAGAAAAATGCCATCTCCGCTTAAATTAAAACATTTTTCTTGATATGTTCATATATATATATATATATATATATCTTGCATCATAATGTATTTGTATGAGAGAATATAAATATATTCAGATGAGCCACTTCAACATTGGTTATTGTGACCGTCGGCACTTGAATTGCATATGTGTGAGTGTATGTTTGCATGTGTGTGCCTTATCAGTGTAGCTGGTGGAGACAGCTTGTTGGCCCCAGGCTTTCATTTCACCCTAAAGACCACACAGTGAAGGACAGAGGGAGGGATGAGAGATGTGAAGAGACATGGAGGAGGGGGAGGGGGAAGAAAGAGGAGGATAGTTAGGTAAGGAATTAGTCTTACTAGACTTTGTATATGTACTTTCACATGTTATATTCACATCTTTAATATTGAACCTCTCATTTGTTAAGGAGAGGTTCTAAGCAAAAAACTCTTGTATTTGGGGCTTCAGATTTACTGTATTTTCTGCACTATAAAGTGCACCGGATTATAAGGCGCACCTTCAATCAACAGCCTATTTTAAAATACTTCCCATATATAGGGCACATCGCATTATAAGGTGCAGAGAATAGAAGCTACAGTAGTGGCTGGCGTTGCGTTATGAATCCACTAGATGCAGCTGCGCTAAAGGGAATGCCAACAAAACATTCAGATAAGTCAGTCAAACTTTATTAATAGAATACAAACCAGCGTTCTGACAACTCTGTTCACTCCCAAAAATGAATAAACAGCTGTTTTAGTATTTTTCTTGAGGTAATGTCAGTGACATAGTGTTTTCTCGACACATTTTGTCTTTTAAGAACAACAGTGTATATTAGGTAGTGCAGCATTTTAATCACGTAGTGGAGGGGAACTTTTCCTCAATTCAGTAAACACATAAAAGAAACAGTCTTATACCATTACGGTAAATCAGACGTTAGTGCAATCACAAAATATAGCGGCTAGCATAAAGCTGATGAGTTTTTCTCATAAAAAACAAAACCGCAGGTATAAAATTATTTGAAATACCTGTTGTCGTAGTTAGGATGAGATTCAACATCTTTAATGTCCACATTTTTTTAACAGCTGCATTCTCTTACTGCTTTGACTTTTAAAATGGGTACTCATAGATATGTACATTGTACATTAATGCGGAATCTCCAGAAGGTGGGGCATGCACCGTGCGCGACTTCTTCTATGGGAGAAAATAGAATTGGCGGCTGCTTCCCTTAGTTGCGAGACCTGTTGCGACTTGGTCAATATACATGGTGCACCGGATTATAAGGCGCACTGTCGGTTTTTGAGGAAATCGAAGGCTTTTAGGTGTGCCGTATATTGCGGAAAATAAGGTAATTGGAGCAACATTTGTTGCTTCCTGTGTAACAGGATAATTCAGCTATGAAATAAAGCCAAGTTACTATTTGAAACTCCAAAGAAACTGGTTCAAATAACAGCTATAGTCTGTTGTTGGCATCGGCTGGATACTGGTTTTATGGTATACCAGAATACAAAAAAAGTCAAGGTTTCGAAATCACAAATAAAAAAATTCCATCTTACTATTCCTATGATTTAAGTGTTGTAAAGTGGCATCCAGGGGAAATAACATAAATAACATTATAGTGCGTCTGTCGGAGAAACACCACTCCTATTTGTAAACTTCAAGGTGAATTTAATGCTATCTTGAAATGAATGAGCTACCTTTAGCGTTTGGCATTAGTAAAACAAAATCTATCAATGTGTTACTGAGGCAGACAGCATGGCGATTGTACTTGTCACAGCTTGTCCATGAGTGATTTGGATTTGTTGAACTGTTTATTTAATTTGTTTTGAGTGAAAGGCAAAAGTACTGGGTACCTCCATCATTTTAGCTGAGCCATTCTGTACATTATATATACATTACTGTTCAATTGAAAAGTAGCCTATCTTTTTTTGTTTGTAAACAAATCATTTTAAAAATCCAACATTGAGGCTGTGCTTGAGGATTTCTGATTTGAATCTGACCATTTTCTCATACCTACATATCAGAAAATCAAAATGAGGCAGCACATCCATCCATTATCAATACCGCTTATTCCCTGATGGGGTCGCGGGGGGAACTGGAGCCTATCCCAGTGGTCAACGGGCGAGAGGCAGGGACAGTCCGCCAGTCCATCGCAGGGCAACACACAGGACATACAAGGACAAACAACCACTCACACTCACATTCACATTCACTCCTAAGGGCAATTTCCCCAATCTCCAATCAACCTAACATGCAGGTTTTTGGACTGTGGGAGGAAGCCGGAGAACCCGGAGAGAACCCACGCAGACACAGGGAGAACATGCAAACTCCACCCAGAAGGGTCCTGGTTCCCCCGGGATACGAACCCAGAACCCTCTTGCTGGGAGGCGACAGTGCTAACCACCACACCACTGTGCCGCTGAGGCAGCACATTATATACTTATATATTGGGCAACTGGAGGAACCACTTCTTAATAAATGCTCCATGGAGCATAGAAATTATGATGAATTTAATTATTTCTAATGGTCTTTCCTTACCCAGGAGCCTAATAAATAAAGAAATCTGTACAATTCCTGTATTTAAAAAAATGCATTGTTTTTTTTGCCTCTGGCTATTCATTACAAAGGTTGTGATGTTCTGACCTTGCACCTACTGGATGCTGGTCTGGCTGTTAGGATTAAAATACAACCCCTTTTTTCTCAGCTGTTGCTTCTTATCTGAAAAGCCCACAACTCTTACAATCAATACATGAAACTAAGCAGCCTTAACAATCTTTTCGGTGTTTTGTCTTACGGTACATTATTATAATAGTTTAACTCTTGATTCATACAGTATAATAAACACAAATATTTGTGTTGCTCCAAAATCTAGTCATTGACATCGCAGGGTGGGTTCATAGCTGCATTTATCTTCAAGTGAATGAGGAAAAGAAATTGGAGACATACCAAAGCCATGAGAGGATTTTATTTATTTTTTGTTAGAAAAGACTTAAAGCTGTTCAACTTAAGCAAGAATAGTTTTTAGATGAATAGCCAATGGATTAGAACTTCAACATGAATAATATTTTTACTTTTACTATCATTTTCAGCATCTGAGCATTGTGCCTGCTAAAACATATTACTTTTAAATAAGAAAAAAGCAGGAACCTATAATGACAATAAGGAAGGATAAGAGGTCACACTAAGGAGAATATGGTTAAAGCAGAGGAAGTAGATGAGTAATAGAGCACTGCGAAGGATACTGATCCTAGCAGTTTGAGTGTGGAGACTAAAGTATCCTGAACATGCAGAGTGGCTCCTCTCCCCCTCTGAGTGATTTAAATATTGACCTGAGGTTATTACGAGTTTTTTTAAATCAAATTACCTAGTCTTGGACTTTTGCCTGATATTTGATAGACCCAATCAGATGGCTCATCCTATTCCCCAACCTCCAGCACATGGCATATTACATAAATTAAGATTAAAGTTGGGTAGTTCTGGGAGTTGGTTTAACCACTCAGTGATGCTCTATCGTAATAGAAGACGGGAAAGAAATTCTGTGTTGGTGTTAATTCCTAGTTTAAGATCTGCAAACCCGGATTTACAGGTTATTTGAAAGTGATTAAATGCTGTATATGCCGCAGGGTTTTCATTCTGCACAGCAGGAGTGACAGTGACATATTCTAGATAAATAAAATCATGCAAGTCTGCTAAATCCATAAATCTAATACATATATATATATATATATATATACATATAAACATAGTTTCCCATTGAAGCACCTTCAATGTTACTTTGTAGTTGTCCTCAAATTGTGTTGCTAATAGATGCATTACGAAAATAATTATAATTGATACTTCAGTCAAAGTTAAGCACAATAAAGCTTTTAAAACTGTTTGCCCTTTTTGTGTCAGATGCTGAATGATACTGAAAGCTAAAACTGCTAATTGTAAACAGAAATCTCGTTCAGCCTCTTAAAATAACTGAAATGAGCCCAAATTAGCGCTTTTCCAAACATTGCATTATTTTTCCCTATTTGGGTGCAAAATTCTTTGTGACACGAAGTAAAAAGTATCTCACACACCCTTGCTCTCTTCCTTCCAAACTGCAACACCTACAATCCAAATGAATTATGAAAATATCACTGCCGATTCCAATATGAAATAATTAACGTTGTTTCCCTCCTTAGCAGCAGATATTAGCATGGCAAAGCACTCCAAAATGTAATTTATAAAGTGAGTCTTAAAAAAACGCTGTGTTCTTTATATGTCGTTGCCACCGGCATTCTGACACCTTTTTAATGCATGATGAGCGAGGGAATAAATTGATAGTCCTGGCACAAGGATTATTCTGTTTTAATTTTCCATCCCTTGTATTTCTCAAATATTTAATTACCTGGATGTGCAAGTGAACTTGCAAAGAGGGATTTTTTTCTCCTCTTTTTTTGACACTGCAGATGGATTCTCTCATTATCTTGTTAAACAGGGATATGGTGAAAGTGATTATTAGAGCGAGGAGTTGAGTTTGATGTCAATTGAAAGAAATTGTTTGGCTCAACTGTTGATTGACAAGCAAAGTGAAGAAATTAGATTGGCTCAGCTAGCTTGACTTTGACTGATACAAGAAGTACAAGAAAAAGTTTTTGTATCTTCAAAGCTTAGTAGTGATATGAAAAGGTGAAGTTATACATTTTCTAGGTGTGTTTGTGTGCATGTATTTTTGGTTTTGGTTGTATTAGTATCTACCTTCATTAAAAACACTGCTAAAAATAGAAAAAAGGAAGAAAAAAATGAATACTCCTATCCAGACTAACAGGGCCAACATAACAAAAGCATCCCAACAATAGTGATTTCTTTGGAGAGCATATAGCGGATGGGGATCATTTCAACCAGACAAAATGAATCCGCCTGTAAAATATTCAAGAACACTCTCCAGCTTCCCCTTGGGGATCCCAAGGCATTCCCTGGCCAAAATGGATATAAGTAATCCGGTCGGCCCCAGGGCTTCCTTCTAGTTGGGCGTTCGTGACAAACTGCAAAGGGAGCCGACTAACTCCTTTCAATCTGGAGGAGCAGTGGTTCCCTCCCCATGGCCATGGCCCACACCCTATCTGTAAGGCTGAGCCCAGTCAGTGTCTGAAATAAACCTTTTACAGCTACTTGTTACCATTACCTCATTCTTTGATTCACTACCTGGATCTTATGACCATACACAAGGAACACAGCTAGACCAGGAAACTTAAAATTTTCCTTGCCAGCTCAGCTCCCTTGTCACAAAAAAAAGTGTTTCTTGATCCAACTTGACAACATTAGTGAAAGAGATACCAAAATTTTTGTCCACCTGAGACAGGGACTCACTCCCATAGAGCAGGGGCCCTGAGCCTTTTTGAATCTTGGGACCCAACCTTTTCAGTACAAACTGGCTGAAGCCCACTCAGATATCATGATTTTCAGCTGTTTTTATTCTGTTTGTAATTGGTAACTAAATCATACGTACTTAAAAAAAAGGTCAAATGTTGTTACAATCACATGATATACTTATGACATGATACAAAAAAATTATTCTGAAAAAAAAAACAAAATAATGACAACCACATATGCTCTCTCACATATCTTTTCTCTTCACACACACTTGCTGTTTAATTTTTTTCCCAGTTCTATCAAAACACTCCCTTAACTTGGAAAAACACAGCCAGTCAGGTTGCATTCATCTAAAGTCATGATTGGTTGGGATTGATTTGCCATGGTATATTGTACCGGTCACATGTACAGAACACATTTAAATCCTATTTTTTAGAACTAACAGAAGGACATTGAAACCTTTGTTTCAAATAAAGTGACATACCTCATGTAAAACATGATGTGCTGTAGGTTGTGGCTATAATTTGATTGGTTATAAATGTATCATGTTGGGTTCTCAATCAGTTCTTTCATTTGTCAGTTGTGGCATCAAAACCGTAAGATTCTCCAGTTAAATCGTTGACTAATTTATGTATGACAATACAACATTCACAATTTTATAACGCATAGCCCTAAACCAGTTGTTAAATGAGGATATACACAAGCTTTTGTCTAAAAGTCCATGGTACTGAGACACCCATTTCCTATTGTTTCTTAAAGACATGTATACAGACAGATACTATACATTTGAAAAGTAAACCTGCTTGCCAGGTGTGCCTCAACCTGTACGTCAACCTGTAAGTAAGGGTATATCAATAAAGTTTCTGAAAATTGTGTATAGTTAAAAAGTGTATATTTTACCATTTTACAAATAGCCTGGTTTAAAACTGATGCAAATCTGGGAAAAAAATAATTAAACAGGCTGAATAAAAATGTGAGATTTCAAAGGCAGTGAAAGCACATGTGACCAGCATGGGTGTTGTTCTTGGCAATTGTTTATGTGTTGCCATTCCTCAACCCACCAGAGCTCGAAATGCCAAATTATTTTCCCCGCTGAATGTTAATCAGTTATGTTTTTGTGATTATATGACAAAATTATGTAGCATTTATTCTTGTAATTAAGCTTTATTTGAAGAAACAAAAAACTCACAAACAAAAAAATGGTTGTCAGGTCAAAATGGACAGCAGAAAAGTGAACAATCCTCTAACATAAGATAAAGAAAGATTTCAAGGGTTTTTACTTTGGTATATTTATTGGAAAGAGTGATGATGAACAGCGAATATGAGGGAAAAACTCAAGGGATTTTATTAAAAAATAATTGCAGAATATTTTTTTATATTTGTTTGTGTTTTGTGTGAAATTGGAAGATCTCTGCTGAGCAGATTAGACATTTTAAAATTTCCTGTCTCTTCCTACTTAGATATTTTCCAGCTGATTGAAAGGATGTTCTGAAACAGTGGACACTATTTATTTTTCATTAAGGACCGTTGACGGAGGAATTTTGCTCTGATGAAAATCTAGACAGTGTTCAAACACACACATTTCATGGACATGTGAACTTCCACATAAATGTAAATTAATGCGTCAAGGCATGAGCACGAAAATTGACGCATATAAACAAAAACACTCATTAACAGATGGACTTTCACACTCTCTCTTTCTCTCTCTCTTACACACAGACATGCATACACACACACATCTACACTCACTCTCCTGGTGACTTAATTATATTCCCCTCCCCATCTACACTCTTAGAGCCACACAATCAAAACCACATTTTGATATAATTTCACTCATTTGTATTCATACATCAAGGCGTACACATTCTGTACAAACACATCAGCATTGTTTCTTGCTCACAGTTTTTGATCAAAGCATCTACATCTTACATTAAACAAAGAACAAAAAACAAAAACTGAAAGATGTAATTACTACTAGGGCATGTGTGTTTTTGTGTTTTGCACCATTAAATGCAGTTTTGGAAATATGTGGTTTAACAGTTTAAGCATGTCAAGTATTTGTAACTCCTGCCAAGTCACACAATTTGACATTCATTATTACCTTCTTTTTAGTCAAGCAGTTTTAAAAGGTGACACCTCCTTTTGATTTTCTTTTGAGAGGATAGACTTGTATAAAGGATATATAAGTGAATAAGACAAGTAAATCAGAACAAAGTGGAGACTATGAAAAAGCAGGAGGACCTTGAAACTAAGGATATTTTAGTCAGATGTAGGCATCATGCAGTCAATATAGATTAAAAGAATAGATACAAGAAGCAACACAGAGAAAAAGATCAATATATAATTTAACTAAAAGAGAATGAAACAATAAAAAGAAGTACAAACGTATAGATAAAACAGAAAAAAATTAGATGAAGGAAAGATGGTTTGATTGAAGAGTGCTAAATGCAAGCAGTGGAAGAGAGTTAGTGTTGGATGTATGAGTGAATTGGGGTTTAAAGGATGGATAGATGGATGAGACAGAGGTGTAGAGGGTGTTTTTGTCCCTCTACCTGTGAGGCACAGTAAATCAGAGGCAGATAAGGTAATTCTGTGTGTTGTACATCATCAGGCTGCAGACAGTTTTATGGCTAGCAGATTGGCTGTAAGGGTTGCTGATTACAATGAGAGACAGAAAAAAAAAGAACATTCAGGGAAGGCATTTGGAATTGAAGCTCTCTTTCTAGTAAAGCATGAGCAATACTTGATGTGGATGCTAAGATGTGAAATACTACATATCTAGCAATCAAAAATGTAAAATAGATTTATCACATGTCTTATGTTTTCAATACCTGTTTTGTACATGAAGAGGTCCAGAAACTTGCGCTACATTTCAATGTAAAATATTTTCATTCTCAATTTTGAATAACAAATAAGATATATAGACAAGTTGTACATTTCAATGTTTAAACTTGCATGATAGCCTCAAATAATGAAGGGTGCATTTTTGGAATTTGAAAGGCAATATGTGTTATTGCAATTATCATAGTTTGATTATTCTACCAATTTATAGACTTTATTGAGCAAGGATTTTTTCATTATGTGGACCAACAGAACACTTGGAAATAAAACTGCGTTGGGTAATTGTTTTGCTCAGCACATCCTTCACAGGCCTAAAACAAAAGGAAATACAACTATTCACACTATGATAAACACTCAGCTAACCTAAAGAAACTGTAAAAACCTGGAGGACACATCAGCAAAAATCTTAGAACATGCTATGAATTCAAAAGGACCTCTGTCAACTCGTAAAATTAAATTAAGAATTGTCAAGATCGAAAATTAAGTTATTTTTCTTAACATTATATGCACTGATGTCAAAAACAGTATCTATTTGTCACCAACATCGGTTATTGCATAGTGTTAGGATCTATGGTAGTTAGATACACTTGCAAAAAAATGAAAGCAAAAAAAAAAAAATATATATATTTAGTCAAAATAATCTTCACTTTATTGAAGAACAATAATCATTGCTCAATGGCAAGAAAAACTCAAACAAAGATATACTCAAAAATGGAAAGTATAAGCTAAATTCACTGTGGAAAAAGGCATAGGAAAAAAGTTTTAAACAAGACAAAACAAAACTCACTACCCATCAGAAGGGAAAGAGGTTACCACACTAACCTCTGCTGTGTAGCCACCAGATAAAACTTTCTTAAAAGAGAACATCGGTCTGAAAAAAATCTGTACTATCGTATCATATTGTGACTATCATAAAAAAAACTGCTTAGAAAAGCACACAGAAAAACCTTAAAAGACACAGGCTCAGAATTATTTTGTATTGGAAGTATGGACCAGGCAATCTTATGTGGCAAGGTGTGCGCCAATGAGGCCACACCTAACAGGAGGCCTTCAGGGGCAAACAAATAAACTGAAACGAGAAAACCCCAAAAAATCAGAACAGAACAGAGTACTCCAAAATACTGTTGTCATATTCTACATGCATTGATTAAAGTTTTCTTATTTGTAGTTATTGTGCAAATGATACTTCAAATTGTGTGAATTATATTACTGATTCTTTCTATTATTTTATTAAAAAACAATTAGGTGTCCTTGAATAAAGAGTCAAATCTATACACCTGCAACCTCCTAGACATGTTCAGAATCTTCAGACCAAGAAGAGTGAATATTTTATGCTCTCCACACTGGCTAAAATTTTGAAATGCCGCTGGTGATTAATTACAATTTCATGACCTCCTAAAAAAAAAAAAAAAAACGAGTTCATTTGATGAAGGGGGGTCGAAAAGGACACAAAATGGCTCCAGAGAAATAGCTGCAGACACTAAGCTATGTTACTGTATGAAGAGCAAAAGTGGCGGGTGTTTATTTAGTATTTATTCTACACTTCATCATCTCCCTTCTGCTAATCCACTAGCTGCTGCACGCACCACTGACCATGCCGTATCGTTAACCTCTGCCTGGATCACAGTGAAATGTGTGTGAGTGTATGTGTGTGTGTGAGAGAGAAAGAGAGGGGCAGAGAGAGAGAGAGAGGATGATGTCTATCCCACCATCTGAAACCTTGTTAAATATTCATTGACAATTATTCCGCTTTGACCAAGGAGTTGGATGATGCTATGCAGAGAGAGAACCTGAGAGAGAAAGTGTGTGTATGAGAGATGGACTAAGTGAGTGATAGCTTGATAGATGAAAGCAAAAAATAATAGAAAACAGTCTTGAAAAATGAGGATAAATCACTCTGTTAAAATTCATTAAATGACCTGCAGATAAACCAAAAACAGATTTCTACGGACATTGCTCACCCACCCTTTCTTTGTGCACAAATGCACAAAGAAACACACACACACACATGAGCATGATTAGGTGAGCATGTTAAATATTAAATATCAAGTGCCCTTGGTTGACTTTCCTCCCTTAACTGTTAGTGAAAATGACAAAAGGGAGACACTTCTAGTTCAGGTCTTAACCCATTCTTCCACGGATGTCAAGTATGTTTTTAAAAAATTTTTTCCTTTGAAACTAGAAGCATTTTGTAGCTCTGTGAAATACTAACCATACATTCCTTTTATCCATTTATTTTTAAATCAATGAGCCACAATCGCTCTATTACGGGTGGATGTGTATTTTATTATGGTTAGGCTCTTCAGGAGTTATATTGTATCATGTCACAAGGTGACACAACTTATTGAGGTTTTGGCAAAATGTTTCGGTGTAATAATACAGAGATACTGTAGTTTACAGAGATCTTTTTAAAGGGGGTTTAGTTATCAACTAAATCTTATATGACCAGTTGTAGTGGTTACAATGCAAACATTCTGGACAGAAATAACCAGCGGTGGGGCGTCAGGGCCTGCAAAGCCTTCTCTGCTGGCCTACGAAAATATCTGAATCACAGACTGTTAATTATATTTTGTGTATGAATACTTCCAAATGGTCTGTCCGCCTCCTTTCATAGCTTTTCCCCTGGTTGTGCTGCTTCAAATTGACTGTACTTAGAACAAGAACTCACAATAGGATCTATCTAAACTATAGCACTATCTAAAATGGTTGTTTAAATACAGTAACATTACAATTTCAAATAAGAAATACTTTATTTAATCCAGAGGGATATTAAATGTTGATTGAACTCATCAAGTTATGTAGTTACTATAGGTTGTGATGGCTATGGGCAGGAAAGATCTTCTGTAGCAGTCCATTTTACAACCAATCAGGAGAAGGCTCTGACTCTGTTTTCCAATTGCAGTCTCATGAAGAAGATGGTCAGGGTTTTCGATAATGTTCTTGATTTTTCATCTCCGGAAGGTTTCACACTCATCCCCAGAATAAAACCAGCCTTCTTGATCTGGTTATTGAGCCTTTTTAGGTCTGATGCTGCTGCCCCAACAGATGACAGATGAGAGAGGATTTCACAGACCCATTGAAGATCTGCAACATCTTGCTGCAAATATTGAAGGATCTTAGCTTCCACAAGAAGTACAATCTGTTCCGTCCCTTTCTTGTAGATGGCTTCACTGTTGAGCCTCTAGTCAAGTCTGTTATGAAAACTGACGTATTTATATTCTTCAACCAATTCCACTTCTTCTCCAATGATGGAGATGGGATTTGATCTGTGAAGTTTCCACACCATGCAAAAGCGGTCCCCAGATCTCTGTGTTCAGCCTTTTGTCCATCTCTGACACTAACCAATGGTAACTGAAGTTTAGGAACAACAATGGCAACTAGAACCTCTTAAATCACTTTGTATAGGGGGAGGGGGAACATGGTCTATATTTTTCATGCTTCTTCTGGGCTTTTGGCCATATAAATAATAAGGAAGTTGTACTTTCCTTGGTCAGTACTCCTGTGTACTTGTGTAAACACCTCCTTCTTGCGTATTGTGGCACCTTACAACGCCTGGCTCATGGGTCACGCACTTGCTTATACAGCAATGTTTTAGCCCTATAATGCCATTTATATCATATTTGATACATGTGGTTTCTGAAATGTTTTGCATCTAAGACCTTTTTGCATAATTAAAAGGTAAATATTTTGCTCAAAGCGCTGTTGTACACAATCAGATATTCCTGATAACAGCGGGAAGAAGACTATGCCACAATAATGTTGACTTATCACACGGTAATAAATTATGGATATTCAAAAATTATTTCTGTTTATTTTTTTTCCATTTTTTGTTAAAGGGGCCAAATTAAGATTATTTTTTAATCTGGTGGTTTACGCAGTAACACCTGTCACTGTTGTGAGGATGTCTGGGTAGTTTGAAGTTAAGCACCCTTTTTTTTGTCATGGGTCCTACTATACTGAGATGTGAAGTTCCTCCAACATGACTGCTGATGATGCCACACTATAAAAAAAATGTAATACCAATTAATAGGGTTTCAAATAAAAAATCATAATAGGACTGGTAGAATGTTATTGTAAAGTGAACTAATGATGGGATTCTGCTGGTTAAAGCAAAGTTGAAAACCTTAGGCAAAATAATTTTAACTTCCAATTTATGAGGGACAGTGAGTTTGATTGATTTGGTGTAATTTCATGATTGTCACTTTTCATGGCTCACTGAATAACATATTTTAAAGTCAGTACTTAAGTAAATTGAAAAAAACAAAACATTATAAGTAATTGCTAAAAC
Source organism: Menidia beryllina (assembly GCA_013363375.1). Taxonomy (NCBI): domain Eukaryota; kingdom Metazoa; phylum Chordata; class Actinopteri; order Atheriniformes; family Atherinopsidae; genus Menidia; species Menidia beryllina. The sequence goes on along the minus strand of JABUIW010000011.1, from coordinate 1,126,599 downwards.
TAAAATGCAAAAAAAAGGGGAATATTCTATATAACAGTGTTTTAAACAAAGTTTCAACTATATGATGACATAGTAGGTCTCAAAAGCCTGTATTAAATATGATACACACATCATAAAAGAATAAAAAAATGACTTGCACTTTTCAAAAAGATTTTTACAAAGCATTGCACAACAGCATTTGTGTACACAGGTTAATAGTTTTTAAAAAGCGCTGGTGAATAAAAAACACATTGATATCAGTTCCTATGGTACATAGTCCTTATGAAGAATTACTATCTTTTAAATGAATTAATGTTTGTATGTAGTTGCTATTGAAATTGTTGTTACTTATTTAACAACTTAGTTTGGGTGAAATATAGAGCAGTAATTGATTTATGCAAATTCTGTGTAAACGTGTACAAGCATATTTGGTCAAATAATTCATTTTCTAACAGCCAAATAAACTTTAAGAGTCAAAGATATAAAGGTGAATGCTGATGCCATACTACCAACGGCCCAATGCTACCAGATATGTTTTAACTCTGTTTGTGTCTGAAAAACACAAATATAGTTTTTTATGGTTCAATTTGCGCTTGGGATGTTTGATCATGATATACTGTCAGAATCGAAAAGATCCCCAAACACAAATATATTTGATCATAAACTCTATTACTAACTATTTCAATAGTACAATGGTGCCCTTTACCATTCATATGCGAGGGAGAGATCATTGAGAAACACTTACTTATGATAAAGAGTTGTTATACATGAAATTGATTCAATTTGTTTTTAATACATTTTTCTTACAAGTGAACCTGAGAAACCTATTCTGTTCTTGTTGTGGTACTGTTGGATTTTGTGACTTGCTCCAAGTTATACACACTCCTTTGGCATTGTAATCAAATATCATTCTTCGTATGTGATTCTGATTTCTGCACACGAGAGGCCCACACAACATTCTTTACCTTTTTAGTGCAGTAAGACACCAGGGCTGTGTTGAGTGTGAAGGCAAACATGGAAGACAGTGAGGAACCTGTCCTTTGTTACCTGTAGCTCAGTTCTACTCAGTTCTTTTGGACTGTTGCAACTACCTTGAGTTTTCTCTTTAGAAGTTCCTGTCCGAAGTTGTAGCTTGTCAATAAAAATGTTTTTTGTCACAGGTCATGTTGTGCACCCAACTGCAATTCCCCTTGTACCCTGATTATTCTTTGGAGTTCCTCCATCTGTGTTTCCGCTGTAAACCTTCGTGTTCAATGGATAGTTGGAGTTTGTATTACATAGCGCCCAGATTTTCACACCATATTTAGCTGGTTTAATTTTACTCTAGTATCCAGATGTGGGATTGTGATTTTCCAATAAAATTCATGGTACCATTGGGGATAGGTTTTCAAACTGGATCATGGACAAGCAGTCATTCATATGAGTTAACTTTGCAAGAGATACTCTTTTATGTGTAATTTTAATTCGACTGCAATGATCTTACTGGTTAAACCAATCTCACTTTCTTTGTTTCTGTCTGGGATATACAAGGCTTAAAGAAGATTAAGATCTTAAGAATTGGTTAACTGCCTTTGGGGCCTATTTAAAATATAACCGGTTTAAAAATCATCTTCATCTTTGCTCCTTTCTTACTTCACAATTACTGTGTATTGGGTGAAGTTAGAGTGGGACATCAAAGGGTCATGGGACCCACTCTAGTTACTCAAGCAAGTTTCACAATTCAGGAAAATCTTTAAACTCATTCTGTTTACTTCCACATGCTCAAACTTTGATATATAAATTCTAACTTAAAACATAGGCAAACTTGTTCTCTTTCTGCTAGTAAGCACATCAACTTTAATCCATTGGACTCCATGTTAAATGTAAGAGTATAAAATGTAGGATGCCAGAAATGTTGCATGTTTTGAAATCACTCCCATTGGCACATTTTATTGGTATATTTAAACCATCAACACGTTCCTGAATTCCTCCTGGTGCTCAGAGTTAAAGGGCCATTACTTCGGGGGGAACTTTTCGTGCAAATTGACAGTCCCTCTTACTGTGCCTCGCATAGAAAAGCTGCTAAGAGCGCTGCACAGTTGAGAAGGGAGGTGCTGCCACTTACTTTTTGAGGGGTAAACTTTTTTTTTCTATTTTTTTTTTAAAAGCAAGTCTGCTTTCTTGCTGTCTGCTGTCTTACTTACTGAATACATGACTGGCAGTGATGTACGTTGAAAAGCCGTGCATTGTCTGATGCCATTGAAGGATGCACCAAGGTAATTTTCAATATACCTTCGACACACACATGCGTGCGTAAGCACCCTTAAGTTGTGTCTTTTCAATACGCCATTGGATGACGCACCAAAGCCATTTCGATGTACTTTCAACATGCACGTATACGTGCACACATCGGTTGCTTGAGCTCTGTGTCTATGTAATCAGACACCAGATGTGTATGTACTGACAAAGTAATTCAACCATTCCTGGGTTCAAATTCAACCCATGGCACTTTAAATTTAGTTTCTTTTAAACTTTACAGTTTCTTGAGCACATTCTGTTGCAGTCATGCAGCAGATAGATCAACACAGTGTTCTGGTTTTTCCTTTCACCTTTTCATCCTTATCCTCCTTAAATGATCCTGTAATTACATTTCATAGGACTAGCTCTTATAGTTCAGTAAAGAATAAACTTGCATGTGATGGAAGCATATTATGGCAGATGCCACCAGTAATAAAGCATTTTGTGCTATGAAAGAGAAAGGCTTCCCTTTTTTCCTCCCTCATTACTTTTTCTTTATTTTCTGCCTTTGTGTCTTTATTTTTTAACTTTGTGTTCTCTGCCCCACATTAAATGATTTTTGTTAAATAAAGCAAGACATGATGAGTTCAGTCTAATGCATTTGTTCCAACTTTTTCCCAAGATACAATTATAAATGTAAAAAAAAAAACGTATTGTTCAAAACCAACCTAAAATTGGTTTTGAACATAAAAGAAAGCTGCAAGCAGGTCAAACAGAAGAAATGGATATGTTAGTATAAAACATAACGGACATTTAAGGTGTGAAAAAAAACAAAGAGGTGGACTTTGTAATAACTCTTTTCTCTGTCACTTTGTTAATGAAGTCCCAGATATTCACCATCAAATTGCATCTAATAACATAGATTTTCACAGAATAGACTTTAATTACCTGTAATTTATCTCCCCCAAAATCTTAATTCCCCTCTGCCACCTACAACGTAAATAAATGCCAGATTTAATTTGCTTGTTTTGGAGACCACATAGTGCATTTTTGATGGATTGCAGAAGCCTTTGAATTGGTTCAAAGTAATTTGATTCTGGAGGGGCATTTGAATTTTTAATGATCGGATCAGACTCAGACTCCAGATCATGTGCTTTTTTTTTCTCAAATTTTTCACATTTACTTTCTTTTCAAAGAAATCACAAGGGCTACATTTGATTTGTTTGTACATTTATCTTTAATCAAAGTCTTTGCTTTCTCAAAATATTGGTATTGATAGTTTGAAAACTATCTTTCACTGTACTACTAACCTAAAGACCTAAACCTAAAAATGCTGCGACAGTGTCAATTAAGAATTCAATTTAAGGTCTAAAGTAACTTAGACTCACTCTCTGCTGTTGAAATATTCAAAGGACGATGAATGGATGATAACTTTGCTCCATTTGGTACCAAGTGTTGATAAGTACTCCTTGCAGGCTACTGTAATCCAGTACTTACACAGTCTCGGTCAGGTGTTGGCAACCTGTATCTTACCTTTATATGATCTAAAAGAGGTTTTACCAATTTTCCCACAAAAAAAGAAGAAAAAGAATGCTGGGAGGCGCATATTACTTTTGAGGTCTAGACAGAAGATAATATACATTTTCTTTACTTTTATGCTCTGTATAAGTAACAAATACATACAATAGTTGATTATTTAGATGAGAAAAATAAAAAGAGGATAAAGAATCTCCGTGGGGAGGAGCTCCAACTCAGACACGTATCTCCGGGAAATTAGTTTTGGGTTGTGATGCATAGTTTGTTTGACAAAAATAAACAAATCTTTATTTAATGCTTCAATATCACTATGGAGCAGGACTGATTGAAATATTAATATAAAAAAAAATACTAATGATTAATTTTCCAAAGCTTTAGGGAGCCACAGCATAAGGTTGAAAGAGCCGCATCTATATATATATGTTATGTGCATATACTGTTTCGAACACAATACTTTTCCTTGTTAGGTCAAACTGTCTATTTTGCTTACTCAATGACCTAACGAAGTCAGTGTTGAAGTATAAGTCAATACTGGGCTTTTTCTATTTCTTCAAGGTCTAACAAAAGGAGATTAAATGCCTCCTTAATTATCTTCTTCATTTCAATTTTATTTATATAGCGTCACATCACAACAATAGTTATCTCACAGCTCTTTTCAAACAGAGCAGGTCAGTAACTTACAGAAGCCCAACAATTCCCACCAACAGCAAGCACTAGGCGACACAGGCAAGGAAAAACTTCCTTTTAAGATTCAGAAACCTTGAGCCGAACCATGGCTCAGGGTGGGCGGCCATCTGCCTAATTCAGAACAGAATACGTGAGACAACCTGTTATGAGAAAAAGTACAAAATGTTATGCAACATCATTCTTTCCAGTTGTAATTATAGCAATGCTTTATTATTTTTATCCAGTTGTGGATGAACATGAGGACAAGTTGATTATTTTTTAATTTAACATTTGGCAGGCTGTTCTGAACCCTGCATTTCCTCTACATTTTTCAATGGATTAAGGATATTGGTAATGGATAATATATAATACAATTCCCAAATCTCTCTGAATTATATTTGTACTTTGGTGTTATTGATGTATACATTTGAAGTTATCCATTACTTTACTGTAATTTAAATGCAAGCTGTACAGTCCAAAACATGTGTCTGGAATGAGTTCCTCCTCCATTAAAATCTCCAGGATAAAAGTGGATAAAACACTGTAGAAACAGACCAGCATACTTTTCGGAGCATTTACTGTCAATGTATAAATAAGCATGTGCATGTTCTGGTGAGACTTCTTTTTTGCTAACCTGTATGTCATTCTTTCCCCCTGCTTTTGTGGGTATCTACAGATTTGTGTACTACCAATGCAAGCTTTGCAAGGAGCTTTTTACGCTGTTCTCAACATTTTGCATCTTGTGGTGCACCCCACATGCTCAAACCAGCTTCTCCCATACACCTCATTACATCGAGTGGATTGAGACATATCTGATTAAAAATGATGCTGCTTTGATGTACTTGTATGATTAGGAACTACAAAATGAGAGGGAAAAAACTGTCCACAAAATGTCCACAGCTCATGGGTAAGAACTTTATTTTCTGAATATGGAGTTATTACTCAAACTATGTTTTTCAGAATCAAAAAATAATGTGATGAATTCATACGAGAAGAGCACTTTAATGTATATGCATACATATAATATATGTTCCGCGGTCAGTATTATCAACTTAGCGACTTTGTTGCTATCAGCTTTCAGACTCTTCTAGCGACTTTTTTTTTTTTTTTTAAAAAAAGTGTGACGTGGCTTTGGGGAGTTCGCATGAAAGCACTGATCATTCTGCAGTTACTGCTCTGCTGCCATAAGCCCCTCCTATTTCACAAGCACTGACAGATGGTCAGTGTCACAGGAGGGTCCTACAGAAAACCAGTCAGAGCAGAGAGGAGACGCACTCCAGTGTCCACTATGCAAATGAATCAAGCATGAAAAAGTTTGCATCCATACATCAACAATATTCACTGAGATAAAAAACATCCATGGTTGACATAGGTGGAAGGAAATTTGTTTTTTTGAAAACATAGTGTCATAAAAAAAAAATCCATTATTCTCTCTTCATTTACACACACTTCAGACAAAAAACACACACTCAATCATTTACATTATCTGCCTCTCCTACTGTGTCTGTGTGTTGGTGCATGTTTGTGTATGCGTGTGAGTGAGGTTCGAAATCATATTTGATTTCATGCATAATTAGCTCGACCATCACCAGCCGCTGGGCTGCATGCTGGTTGTTTACACACTTATACACACAATAATGCCCTTCCCAGGTCAGAATGCATGTGTTTATTCGGGAAAAAAAATTCTAATAGGTTAGCACCTGACAGACACATTGCTTACATTACCAAGCAGCACGAGTGTCTCTGTATTTGTGTAAGACCTGCAGGCCGCTTGGAATGTGACAATCGAGTAAGAGAAGGAGGAATTTTCTTTGTCAGACTTACTCAGAGTCGGATTAAAAACGTACAAAAAACGTGTAATTATGTTTTAAAATGATATACTAATTCAGGATGAAGCAAAGCTGAAATGTATTGGCAACAAAATAATTAATCAAACATCAAAATACTGAGCTGCTTCTGTTTCTTTGAATGGCAGAAATAAATCAATATCTCGCCACATTAATTTTAGTTTGCTCCCTTTACTTTTTCTTTCTTGCACCATGCACACAACTTTTTTTCACCTGTTCAGTGCATTTTTTCTCTTACAGTTGCAGTTCTGTATCAAAATGTGGATAAATGATCATTACACTCTGTGTAAAAGATTCATATTTTGCATGAGATCAGTAAACCAAGTCCATCCAGGCAGGCTCCTATGTCAGTAAGATTGTTATTCTATAAGAAAATGTAACTTCACCAATTGATAACATTATGGTCATAATTGTTCTGAAAAAATTTTTAAATTCTACCTGACAAATCTTTGCCCAATGGTCACGTTCCTTTTAGCCCTCTCACTATCTAATGTATGTCTGTTGGGGGTTGAGTATATTGCCTAGATCATTAGATAAGCATTTCTTTATCTGCTGCGGCTGAAAATAAAGAAGCTGAACCAAAACAAGCTGTATATTCAAATTGCAACAGGGAATTTATTAATTGATGAGATAAACATAATAGATTAATTAATTCATTTCAATATAGTATAATATAATATTAAAAAAATGCAATATACGTCAGACTTAAGAGAGCAGATAGCTTACAGTGTGCAACTTTAATCTTTGAGCAAAACATTGGATGAATACATTTCTGAAACAAATGTTTGAATGCCAGCATGTTCAGAAACTATTCTCGATTTTCTTTTAGTTATTTATTTTCAAATCTATTTGGCCTATTTCAGGTGAACAAAAATAATATGATTCCTATAAAAATTTTGGAGGTAGAAATATTCAGTTATTAAGACTTATGATGAATGATATATTAAATGCATTTTTCCCTTTGGGATGAAAAAACTTTATTTAATTTTCTTTCATTAACTTGTACACTAAACACAGAACATGACATATAGGACAGTTACATATCTAAACAGAAGAATGATAAATAAAACCACAGAATCCTCTTAAACAATATTTCCTTTCTGCTTCTCTCTCAAACCCTTCATCATTATCCTGTTTCTATTTTTCCCCACTTTAAATAAGCACTAAAACAGTTTGAGGTTCAAAGCAGGGATGGATGAATACAGAGAAGGAGGCATGTGTGAAGGAGAAAAGAGGAGATGATAGAGGCAATCAATATTTGTAGGTTTCTAATTAAAATCTCTCAGTTGAATAAATCCATGTAATTATCAGTAAATGAAATACAAGGTCACTCTACCTGATGGAGAGATGTAAGGAGGACGATAGCGGGATCAAGAAAAAACTGGAGGGATATGGTGTATTTTGTTATATGGCTGCCGTCAACATTTTTTTCTTTGATTTGGTTATAAACTGTGAAAATCTATGAGGACGAAGAAAGTTGATACATTAACCAGGCTTAAACTGGGCTAAATTTCAATCTTTGCCTCACAGGAAAGCATTCAAAAGCCTTTAAAGAACCATGGGCAATGTGGTCTTCTATCATTAAAATTTCCTGGTTACATGAGATATTTATGACTCCAATCTCAAAATTTTGTTTTTAAAATACATCTGAACTACCCAAAATATTTTCTTATTCTCAGAAATGTTTTTATAGTGATTTATACAGCTATTGCTCTTTAAAATGCTTTATTATTAGTTTATGAAATGTTCTTGCACTCCAAGAATATCTTAATGCCTATTTGCATTGATCAGTATTGCATAATTTCCTAAAATTTTTTGACTTTCCGCATTAAACAAATCTTGTATCCATATTTAGTCCTGTCTGAATTTACATATAAACATTTCTCATTATTTGAAGTATTCTTGCAATCTTAAAGTCTTCATTTAAACGGGGATGAGACCTCCTACATTGCTTTCTGAATGATATATGGTATAAACAGTCAAATTAGCGGATAAAAGTGAATGCACAAATTTCATGTATTTATTTGGATTTCTATACAGATAATTAAAGTTGTAGTTTTAAACTCCTGACATCCAAGCTTTCTAAAAAAAGTTTTGGTATGCTTTTTTTTCTCCAATATATGTTGGATTAGTAGCACCTAATGGTCCTGACGGGTTTATTAACTAGACTGGTACAGTTAGTTTTTCCTTGTATAGGTACGGTGAGTCCATGTTTTCTTTCTATACAAAAATGTATAGAAACAAAAATGTATAGAAATACAGCCTAACAGCATAGAAAGCTTATTTCTATACATAAATGTATCTAAATAAATGTATTATCTATTTATAATGGCACTGTCTTTATATGAGTACATAATGATTTTTGAGGTTTATTCTAACGTATAATCTGGATTAGTTTATTCAACTCTGCTTGCTCATTTCGGTTGTGTGGTAGGTATCTGCATTTAAACAGCTCTAGCTTTTGATATAGTCAGGATCCTAACATGGCAGAAATCTTTCACCAAATACTATGATCTAACCAGCGTAAATGCATCAAAGTGCATTACTGTTTCACTTTGACAGTAGGATCAGGGTTGAAGACCCACTACTGTTGTTTACTGTTATCTGTTCTTTATATTTGATTGAACTCGCAACTTCTGTTTTAGCACAAACAAGATTTGCTGTACAAAGCACTGTAATGAACACTCCCTTTACCATTTTCTTTGTTGCAGTTGGAATTTTCATGGTGAATGATTTAATTATTTTTCTGTCATGACTACTTTCCACACATGGAAAGCAATGCTGTTTAGTAGAATGTGAGGTATTTGTCTTTTTAGTAGTTGATTATAACATTAAAAAAACTTTCGCTGGACATGCATTTAGCATTTATGCTTAAAGCACACAGAAAGTAGCAAGCAATCTGTAAATTACACAGTGGGAATAATTGTGTTTTCTTTAAGACATTTTTAAAACTGCAGCTGAGGCTCCAAAATGTGTTGATGTGATTATTGCACAAATATATTTAAAATAGTGAGGTGTGAGTGGAAAGCAGCATGCAGGCCAGCCTGAAAGGATTAACTGTTACGATCACACAGACTACCAGTCACACATAAGGTGTAAATGTTGTAGAATATTTTATATTCATTGTTGATTTTCCAGAGCTTATTCCAGAGGGCTGCATGGAAAATCTCAGCAAATGGTTTATAGTGAATGTTATATCAATTCCTATTCTCATATCAACTCTGTGAGTATTAATATACCAGTATTAACACTAATAGCCTAACAGTATTGACATGGCTATTGTGATATGTTCTTGAAAGTCTGTGATTCTAAAACATATTGTAGGAATTCATGTATGTCCTTATTAGTTATCTTAAAAAGTCAAATACCATTATTGTAGATAGGATTTAAGTACTAGAGTGTGAACAACTGTAATATAATAATAATAGCTGAATAAAATCAACTACGAAAGACAGTAGTAAAACTGTGCAGGTTAAAACCTCTGAACTGGTAGTGTTCATCTCTAAATATGTTTACTGTCTAATGCCCCATTGGTGAAAGCACCTATACCAATTCATGTATATTTAGGGAATAAGTGGTTCAGACTAACAATAGTGTTCCAAAAGAAGTATATATGTGAAATTTTGCATTATCATACATTTCAACCTCTAATAATATGCAAAAAGGAAACACTATTAAGGCTTACTCCACTTTGTCGTTATATGCTGGGCTAAGTTTCCATGTCAGATACACTTTCTCCAATTTCAACAGATAAGTGCACATTATATTCAACTTAATGCTTCACTTTTTTGGAAAAAATAAATCTGAAAATTTCAGGCTAATATTGAAATTTCGGATCTGAGATTTTCCATGTCAATTAATGCATAAAATAAAAGGACGGTATTTTGAATCCTTTGGATAGAAAGCTTGTTTGAGATTAAGATGTTTGGCAGCTACTGAAGCCTGGCGCTTAGGGCAGATGTTACAGCAGCTCCCATTAATACAGCTAATTAACATACGTGACTATTCCAATTAACATGCAACCTAATTAGAAAATAATTAACCCACATAGAGCAAATATCTGATCATAATGAGAAAGAGTAAAATATTTAGTCTGGGTGCCACAAATATTACCTGAGAATATACAAGAGGCATATAAAAAAACAAAAACAAAAGTCCATCCATCCATTGTCCATACCATTTATTCCCACATGGGGCCTGGGAGTGAGACAAAAGCATAAAGATATAAAAGGGAACAAAGGAAATGAGGCAGCAATGGCACACAAGGAAGGTATGTCTTCTGTTGTTTTTCATATAAATTCCTTTTATTTAAATTTTTCAGTTGTTTGGAAAGTTTGGGCGCTAACTGTTGTAAGAGGATTCTTTGTCTATGCTCACTAAGTACCCCATTTTCAGCAGCCCATTATCATCAGTATGTTATATTTTCCTCATTATGGTTGTGATTAAGTTGAATGATAATCATATTACATTTGAAAGTATGTAGCTGCATGATGTTGGTTTGGCCCACGGGTTCACAGCAACATGGTTCCAGTTTCAAATTTCTATTATCAATGCTCTCCCCTTGTTTGTCCAGGTTCTCTCTGGCCACTACCAAGTACGCAAATGGACAACATGCTACACAAACATACCCCAGCGTTCACTCTGTTATTCAAACCAGCAACTCTCTTAGCGTGAAGCAACAATGCTAACCACTACTAATGCTAATGCTAACACTATGCAGCTAAATTGATTTTCATTTGACAATATGGCAATTAAACACTAAATCAAAAGACTAAAGGTGTGTTGGTGGAAATTTTTAATGTTAATTGCCTTTCCATGTGTTTGGTCATTTAAACCATGAAGACTTCCATAGCAATGTTACAGGGCAAAGCTCCTGACAACAATCAACACACATCCAAAGAGCCATATGCTCTTCACATAACTTTTATTATTAAGATATTTGTGTCAGATTAAAAAAAACAATGTTAATGTGTTTTTAAACACAGGCACTGAGACACACAGATACACTTGCTCCTCTTTTTTTAAATTCTATTTAGCCTCATAAGGAATCACACTTGAAAATAAATATATGATCATATGATGTCTCCAGCTGAGAAATCATATTTGGGATGAGCGATCATATTTACCTAATGTTTCTTATGCTAATTCCATGTTATTCAATGACATGACTGATTAGTTTATTGATCTTTGTATTGATTATTTTACATTTGAAACACTTTATTATCTAATCATGCAAAGGTGGAAACTGTGTGTTTTGAATTTTGGTGTGCGATATATGCGGCGTAACACTACTCTCATTCCCAATACTGCTGCGTGATTGGCAGTTGTAGCCCCAGGAAAACCCCAGGAGTGATGCAGACATACATGCAAACACAATTAGTAGACACACAAACTTAAATTCACAAACAGACACTAGATACATGCATGTTCAAAAGAGACTGAGCAGTATTTTCTCTGCAGCAAATCAACATACATTTTTTTCTATAAAACTTAAACATGCATGTTTTTATGACAAGGGAAATTAAAAGAAGCATGTACAACCAAACACATTCCCAACATGTTCGGTTTACAGGGGATGCAATTGTAAAGGTTTCTTGGGATGGATTTGGCCCAGACATTTTGAGAAAAAGCCCCCTAAATACTTGATTTAGCATATTGGGGTATATATCATATATAACATCATCAGTTACTTAGATCTGCATTCTACTCTTTTGTTTTTTCTAAAGAATGGCATTTTTCATTTTGCACTCTCCAATGCGATGATAAAATCCACTGTAAATATGACCTATTCCTTGTAGTAATAGGAGTCTATTCAAGCAGTCATTTGGTGAAAGGCAGATTACACCCTAGACAGGTTTCTTTAGAAATTGATTTGTATTTCAACTGTTTCCAGTTGAGCTTTTGGAGCTATCAAGTTGTCCTTCAGATCCAATCCAAACCTGAATGATTAAGGAGGTTTTAACCTTAAATCAATTCAATTAAATTTTACTTATATAGCACCAAATCACAACAACAGTTATCTCACAGCGCTTTACAAACAGAGCATGTCAGACCCTGCTCTGAATCAACATATTGGATTTGGCCAATCTGTATTTATTGACAGGTCATTCACAATAAACCTTTATAGAGACCTTTTTTTTTTACAGAGGTTTCTGTAATCAAACCTTTATTTCACTTTTGATTAAGGAGAGTTATCTAATTACTTTATTATAATCAGTCCCTCTAAAAAAAAAATGATGCGGCACAATTTTGTGATCATTTACACAGAAATAATCTGCAGAGTAATGAATGGTATCCAAAGCACATCACAGCACCGAAATGACAATGGTGAAAGTAAACATCCATCCATCCATCCATCCATTATCAATACCGCTTATTCCCTCATGGGGTCGCGGGGGGAACTGGAGCCTATCCCAGTGGTCAACGGGCGAGAGGCAGGGTACACCCTGGACAGTCCGCCAGTCCATCGCAGGGCCACACACAGGACATACAAGGACAAACAACCACTCACACTCACATTCACTCCTAAGGGCAATTTCCCCAATCTCCAATCAACCTAACATGCATGTTTTTGGACTGTGGGAGGAAGCCGGAGAACCCGGAGAGAACCCACGCAGACACAGGGAGAACATGCAAACTCCACCCAGAAGGGCCCTGGTTCCCCCGGGATTCGAACCCAGAACCCTCTTGCTGGGAGGCGACAGTGCTAACCACCACACCACCGTGCCGCCTGAAAGTAAACAATGAGTGATAAATGTTTTAAAATGTGTCATAACATTCTATTACACAATCTCAAATATATGTGTCATAGTATTCTGCAGGGTTATGTGCATGGACTCATTTTACTTACTTGAAAAGTTCCAGTTGTCCCCTTGTGGCTGGCAGAAAGTAACTTCAGTTTGAAGCTTTAAAATACATCAGGGGAGAAAGACGTGGTAAAAAAAGGGCTGTATGGCATGCATAGATTAATACTTTTTAAGAGATCAGTAGAGTAAATCAGATTAAGTCCATCAGCAGGTATAAAACCACAGTCCATCTATATCAATTACACAGTTATGAAGGTGGAGGAAGGTGTCAAGAGGGGATGCAGCTGATACTGAGGTGAACAGGCCAGTCAGAAAGAGGACAGTGGAACAGAAAGCTAGAATTATGTTAACCAGGCCAAATAGCAGAAAAGAATCGGAAGCAGTTAATAGAGATTTGTTGATGATATTAGGTAGGTTAAGAGTGAAAGCAAGTGATAGTCAAGAGCAGATGTGAGATATAATTTACTCCTATGGTGTAAAAACATTTGGGGTGAGGGTAGAAAGGGGGTTTAGAGAGTACATTTAGTACAGGCAGCAAAGAGAAATGGATACATCGATTTAAAAAAAGAAGACAGTTAAGAAAGCAGTGAAAAAAGATAAACAGAAAGAAAGGAAGAGAATGACTGTTTTGCAGCAAGAGTTGAGAGGTAGGCTAGTGGTGCTTAGAAGGGCGGAATAAGAAAAAAAAAGAAAAAAAACAAATATGTAAGGACAGCTTTTGACAGGGACCCATTTAAGGTTGTTAAATGGTTGTTTATCCAGGGAAAGTAGGCTGTACCTAAGTACAGCAGGCATCATAACAGGTTGGTAGAGGCTAGAAATAAGGATGATGGCAGGGTGTACAATTTCACAATTAGCAATTACAATGGCGATGATTATTAGAGCTTCTAAGATGGTTTCAGGTGGATTAAGACATTAGGATAGCATGTGCCTTACACCAATTAGGGATTACATGGATGATATGATGTTGGTGACATGAAAATCAAGCCTAGTAAGTCCAGAAGCATCTCAATTAGAAGAGGACAATTAAGTTTAGTAGATGAAGAAACAATGAATGATAAAGAAACTATTTCAATAATTACGGAAAGTCCATGAGCATATTAGGTAGGTGGTACCAGGCAGACTTGAACAATGAAGAGCAGGTAGTGCAATTTCAGAAAGATGTTGCTCAAGGGCCACTGTCTGTGTATGAGATTCCATTATCTGCTGCAGAGAAAATGAAAAGGTTAGTTCGCCATCGCTTTTACGAAGTGGCAAGGTCATCACAGATGTTTAAGTACAGTGGCAGTTTATGGAAAAGGCATACCCAAGCTCCCAGTAGTTCTAAATAGATGTTGAGTATAGAAGTAAGCAGGATTACATTTTTGATAAGGGCAACATATGATGTATTGCCAATTCCCCAGAACCTAAAATTCTGGTTCAATGGAGACCCGTATTGTTTCTGCCACTAAGGCATATTTTGTCAGGCTGTAAGTTTAGTCTTTCACAAGGCCGATACACATGGAGACATAATCAATTATTAAGAAGCTTTGCTGCAGGTATTGAAGACAGGCAAAGTCAAATTAATTTAGGAGGGTCTAGGGCAAAGTGTATGCCAATTCAAAGGAGGCAGGGCAGCTTAGAAGATGCTTCTGATTTGGAGATGCAGGTAGATTTGAAAGCCAAGCTTGTTGTCCCCCCCAAAATAGTGTCTACAAGTCTTAGCCAGTTTTAGCTTTGTGGTCTGGGGGTAGAAATACTGTTTGTTTTATAGAGCTGATTGTTCCCTGGGAGTATTAAGTAGAAGAAGTGTATGAGACGAAAAAGCTTAGGTATGTAGAATTAGGGGCAGAAACAGGGAAGAGAGGTTTGTAAGTTAGGAGCTGTCCAGTTTTTTTTAGTATTTGTAGCAGACCTTCTAGGACTGTTCAACATTGATAGCAGGCCTTTAACTGAGTTTGTTTGGTGTTTTGGTTAACCAGTGTGTCTTTCCTCCCTACACCTATTGCACTCTCGGTTCTTTCAATAGTCTCTACCTGAACTAGGGGTTTGCATCCCCTCACCCTTTGCTTTTACTGGTGCAGTTTTTTAAGACTGGGGTGGTTAATATGTACTTTTGACTACAACTTTGGTGTCAAAAAATTTGTGGTGCGAACAGCAATGATGGATGGCATTAGAAGAGTGAATCTAGGATGCCATTGATCACTGTCTAGCCCCCTGGAGGTGTCGTCGGGCCAACTCGACGAAACACCGATGAAAGAGGTTGCCATCTGATGACCCCAATGACAAGTTGGTCAACACTGCTAACTTTTTTAAATAGGGAGCATTGTGTAAGTAATCAAATTAGATAATTCAGAGTCAGGTCCATTTGTTTGTAGCACAAGTTATTTCTGTTTACTTTGAATACTTCATCCATGCTTTCATCAGGCAACATTATTAGACAATTTCCCTAGTTCTGCAAATGATACGTAATAATCTATGCAACTAGAAGTCAAATCAATTAATTGGCAAAACTACAAGGATGTCTTAAAGACATAAAGCTAATTTTCTGTTTCTCAAATTCAGACAAAGTTGAAGTTGTTTTCTTTGTGCCTAAGTGCCTGAGGAATAAATTATTTAAAAGAACAGTTACTCTCGATGACCTTCCCTTGGCTTGTACCTTGGAGTTTCACATACAATTGGTTTCTCTGAGAGCCTTCATGCACCTTGGAAATCAAATGAAAATTGTGATATTGAGAAAAAATGTAAGCATGTTTTGTCTAGATTGTATTAATCATTTTGTGGTCTGTCATAACAATTCTGTTCCTTTAGATGTTCCAAAATAGCATCACCAGTTGTACTTGTTCTGATAAAAACTAGCAGCATATTTCTCAAGTTTTAGCCTCTCTTAAATTATTTTCTCATCAATTCAGAGGTGAATTTAAAATTCTCCTTCCCATATAAAGCTGTTAATGACCAACTCCCACATATTTGTAATATTGTGATATTTTACCAACAGAGCAATTAGACTGGAGTTTTTCTTTTAGGTCCTTGAGGTTTATGTCATCAGGGCCATCATCACTTGCAAAACCAGCTGCAAGTTTGGGTTCAGGAAGCAAACAGCCACTCTATATTTAGATCACTCTCCATATACATTTGACAATATTGTTGTCATTACCTTGTATTCCTCTTTCTTAGCTGGAATTTCTGCCTTTATGTTATGGTCCTAAGTATTCCATTGTTCATGTGAAATGGCCATCCTCCCTGTATTTTTTTTTTCTAGAGGTTTCTTACCTTTTCAATGTTGTTGTTTTTTCACTGTCACCTTGTACATCCTCAGTTTGAAGAACTTTGTTGATTTCCTCAACCAAGTAATTCTTGTAAAAATTGGTGCTGTATGAATTGGATTAATTTGAAGTATGATGAATTGAATGGATTATGATAAGAGTAATACATTGGATTGTAATTGGCTTGAATTTTATTTTGCCTTTGAAATCCTTTGAGTTGATATTTGTTGAAATTTGCCATTTTATAAATAAAACAGGATAACATTTGACCAGGTTTTGGGTTCCGATGTTCCAAAGGCATACAAGCATCAATGGTAGTTTTGCTTGTTTTTTATGCTCTCAATGTCCATTTTCAGAGAAAAGTATGATCTAAATAAGCAATGAACATACAACTGATAGTGTCACAATGTGGCTGGGAACAGGCTGGAAAGTATATCAGGAACCAGTGGAATCGAATACACAAAGGATTATTATGAAACCAACCTGTGTATGGCAAAAGAAACCTGAATGGAAACACACAACGAGGCTAGAACGCAAGGAACATGATCATGGACAAGAAAATGGTCTATGTGGTAAGGCTCTGACAAGGCGTGACAGAAAAATAGAGGCACATGTAGGGGGCCTGATTATTGTAATGTAGAGCAGGTTAGAATGGAAGCGCAGTTGCAATGAAAAAAGCCAGAGGTAACTGAGCTACATTAACGAAGTTGGTGGAGATAAAGGGAAAGGGGAAGCCAAGACAGACATCAAAATAAAAGCACACAATAACAGAGCCAAATGAACTAAACCTAAAACAGAGGACATGACGCATACTCTTACAGACTAAGCAGGCAGCAAACAGCCGGAAACTACACAGAAGACTGAAACAGAAGGAAGTGATGAAGAATAATGGAGGAATATTTAAAAAGAAAATCTTCTTGTCCCTCTAAGAGCCTTCAGTTACCCTCATCTCTTTGCCTACCAATGAATACATACACAAAGCAAGCTCTCATTCAAACACACCTCACCACAGATGCTGACAGCACTGTTGATTGTATATAGCCAGCTTGTTTATTGGTTCTCTGATTGAGCAACTTTGCTTTCCACAAATTGGATGACCTTTCTAGAGCCTTCTGTCGAGTCTGCTAAAGAGATCTGCATGTGAACTCGAGTCGATGCGACAATACCTTATTCAGATTACTGAATGAAAAAAAGAAACAGGTGTTGTGTGTGTGTGTCTATGCTTTGCTGTTTCTCCACAGTCCCCCTGCCTTCACTGGTTCAATTGAAGTCTCATCTCCATATAGTTTGTATGCAATTACATCTGAGCGGCGTGCTAAGTGCCTCTATATGATTGTGTCTCGATACAGAGTGTTGTTTCAGTGTGTGTGCCAAAGTGTCTGTGTGTGCAGGGAGCTATTCATGGTCAATTTATGTGCGTATGTGATTTTATGGGAACCTTTGTACAAGTTAGGTCGGAGCGTGTGTGTGTGTGTTTGTGTGTGTGTGTGTGTGTGGGTGAGTGAGTGAGAAATAATTTGTTCTTGGGAAAGTCAATGCATGCTAAATGTGTGTGTGATTTTATGGGTAATTTGTCTTCACAGGATGCATATACCTAGAATTTAGTGTAACTATACATCTGTGATCATACACATATTAATATGGTTGTTTGAGCACGTGTGGGTATTACTTAAGAGATGAAAATGTACAATATAAGAGGATTAATGTAGCCTTTTTGCAGCCTTTTGACAGCTTGTATAGCTGTAAAGGGCATATCAGTCAAAATGGCATGGCAAAATCTCACCCATCAGCAAAAAACAAAACAAAAAACAAAACAGCTCATCAAACCTGGCAGAAGTCAATGCCATGTAGACCTCAAACCTTATTGCATCACATACACGAGTATATACACGTATGTTACATTTGAGTAAAATAAGCTTGTTTATCATATTGTTTTAAATTTTGTCATAGGCTATAGTATTTATGTGGTCATCTATGGACTAAAAACAAAAAGAAAAATCCCTTTTTACACCTATATGCGCCATCACTTTTATATCTTGGATCCTGAACATTCTGTGCTACACTGCTTTCTTGGTTGTTTTGTAGAGATCTTTTATATTATTCTTAGGATGTGTTGGAGCCACTTTTCAAGTTCCAGGAGCTGTGATTATCACTAACTCCTCTGTTGTTTACACATTTCTAGTAATTTGCTACTTTCTTTTAAATCCTGTGAATGTTCTTGAGCTTCACATGTCCCTTTTTGTTGCTTAAACCCATATCTGCAATATTGTCAGGTGTCAGGGACCAGCAGAACTCAGGATGCAGATGGAGGAATCAAGTTATAAATGTCTTTATTGAATTGTTCTCCAAAGCAGAGACAAATCAACAGGCAATGAAAACTTAGATTATTTCACAAACTCTCTACATAGAGAGATGACAAGGCTAGAACAAAACTAGCTCAGAAAGACGGAGGATATCTTGGCTATTAAACTTTAGCAAAATAATAAACTCTTCTTTATGGAGGCAAGATAGAACTATGAAAAGTTATCTAGAAAACAAACTCGCTCCGCTAATCAGGAGAATTATAAACTATGAAATGTTAAGCCAAAAATAATAATCACTCTTAAAAACAAAGGACAAAGCACGTGGATGGATTGATGGATGGATGATTTTCTTTTACATATGACATGGATAGTTGACAGTAATTTCATGCATCTGTAAAAGGGGAAACCCTACCGTTAGTATTATTGAGTTTTGTTTAGTTTCTGAAGTATTTTTGATTATATTTTGAATCTCCTATTTTCCTGTTTTATTATGCTGTTGGTTTCCTTTGTCTCACTACTAACCTAACATGTCTCAGTTTCCTCCTTTGCAGTCTTATGAGCTCCACTCTATTCGACTGTGTTCCCAGAGTAACCTGCTCTTCATTCAGTAATCACACTGCCCTCTATATAAGTTTGGCAGTCTTTTCATTTCTCACCAGACCCTTACCATATGCAGGTCTTGAAAAATACCCATCCATCATATCCATCAGTGAATGTTGTTATCTGTCTTCCAGGCGGATCTTGTCTCAGGACAGTGTGAAGCCCAGCAAATTGCTCTAGAGGGGATGGCAATGAATCTGAGCAGCTTACACTACCCCACATTTCCTAGCATGAAAAACAGCCGTCTACTGGCGAAGAACAGGTAAATATGAACAAAATATGTTATTTTTCCTGGTAAACCACTTTATCAAAGAATATACAATTTATATACATTAAAACAAAATTATTTGTACCTCAACAGTTGCTATTCCTATCTCAAACAGTCGGTCAGCAACATTAACTGAGGAATTATTGGTAAAAATTGCAACATGATGCAGAAAAACCTGCAAGAACTCAAGAGTGCAAAATATACGAAACCAGGAGCACATCTGGAAAAGGCCAAGTGCAGGTACAATCCAGTGGTAGTCATGACAACCCCTGGCAGGAAGTTCTCCACTCGAGATCCCTCAGCACCAGTATCATGTTATGGCCTCAGATGGGATACACCCATTACTGCACAGAACTATGCCCATCCTGCAAGAGAAAATATCAAATGCCCCAAGATGCCCCAAGTATCACAATGGTGTAACGATATCAAGACCTTGAAAGGTGTTAGAAACCTTGCTAGCTAGCTGAGTGGAAAGTCAATAACATACTGAAATACAACCAAGTTATCAAGTGTCAAAATGGAAGACCAGAACAGTCAAAATCATGCACAAGCCTAACAGAGAAGCTTGAAACAAGAAATCAAGCCTTACAAAGAGCAGCTATCAAAAGTGATGGCATAAAGGCTCTGACAAGGTAACTTCAGAAACATCGCTGCTCGCTCCAAAGAGCTGAGATCATTTGGAAAAACAGGAGGTAGAAGAAGAATGAATAGCCACTGTTCACTCTTTCAGACTTGATGCTACCACTAAGTGAACCAAAATCTAAAATATTCCACATCCTGAAAGAGGAAACTCACACTTAAGTGAAACACAATGACATCTGCAAAAGCAGGTATTAGATGCCTGAACTTGATAGCAAAATCTTGAAAAAGGAATTGATATTGGATGCACTGTCTCTCCAATACTCTTTGTGATGGGAGTAGCTCTGCTGGGAAGCCTGAAGACCAGAAGTTAACTGTTAATTATTCAAGTTAATAATATTAAATGAAGTTAAATTATAATACTCCTGGTAAATAGAAAATATAAATTGTGAGAAAAGACATAACTATCTGGAAGCTGACAGAAGAAATATAACCAAAAAACTATAGACAGACCCATAATAACTGTCAGACACATGACACACACGCAGTAGAATTTAATTACACAACACATACAAAAATGTGTGTGCGGTAAGACCAGTAATCTGGTGTGGACAGGCTCTGCTCGTCTTTAGTCACACTGCCTTTTGGCGTTTCATACTCAGCTTTAAGAAACCTCCCATCATGGTTATCATTCACAAGCAAGGCGCAGACACATACAAGGGAAATTAAAAAATACACCAAGTTGCGCGTATGCAAATAAAAATCTAAATCGAATTACTTTTAAGTCTAAATTTGAAGTATGTAATGTTCCACAGACTTGTGGGTGTTGCCAGTGAGTGGTCACAGGGAATTACATGAAAGATGTATTTTGTCTTCTGTGCCATGTGCACACAATTATATTGTTGAGAAAAAAACTTCTTAGAACAACTTGCTTTCTTATAGAAAAAAGAAACATTCATAACGAATCCAAATGAAAGACTCACTTTGTTCCTGTTTTTGTTTTTCTGTTCTCTGATGCTGCCGAGTAATATTTCAGTAATTTAGATTGGATGTGCCTGACACTAATTGGTAATTCATATGTTAGCTGTGACTGCTCAGATTCACATTTGTATGTGTGCATCTGTCCAGTGCAGTGGTGTGTGTGATGAGTTTCATATTAATTGGATGTAACATGTTTTTCTATTGCTCCTGTGAATTTAGCTGAGTTAAAAGTCTTGGTTTTGGTTCAGTTGTAAAGAAAATTAAGCTTGAATTATTCAATAATCTAACACAAAATATCTCAATTCCAAATTAATACCAAAATTAATTTTAGATAAGGAGCGAAGGTGTATTTTTTTCATTGCAATCATTCCCCTCTGTGAATTGACAAGATGAAAGGTAAATTATTTCTTTGGATTGGTATATTGGTTTCCATAAACCAACCGATGAACATTACAATTATTTTCATTGGAATTGTTTTCATAAAGTCTTATTGCTAATGAATCTGAATAAAAACATAGAGGACAATATTCCCAGAAATGTGCTGAGATGTGACAAATTAAATGGAAGAACTAGACTAAGACTAAATAAAGTACTTTTATAAACAGTATTTTATGTATCACCATTTCTGAAGTCAAATTCAAACCACAAGAAAAGCCTGTGTGTACACCTATGAGTCATTGTGTCATTGATTTAAAACATCCATTTACAAAAAAAATCTGCTGACGAAATTTGAAAACATCCATCCATTATCCATTATCCATAATCCATTATCCATTATCGTTACCGCTTATTCCCTAATGGGGTCACGGGGAGAACTGGAGCCTATCCCAGTGGTCAATGGGCGAGGTACACCCTGGACAGTCTGCCTCTACATAATGGATGGATTGAACTTCCGAATTTGAAAACATGTTTAAACAGGAATCGATCGCTGAATTAAAGTGTGAATAAATACAAGAGAAATTAATTGATTTTTAAAATTTAAATTCTTATTATTCAGTGAAGAGCTCTAGAATCTAAGCTCTTCAGAGGTGATTCACACAAATCAGTATACTGTTCCAGTTATCATTCCATATTGATGATATAGAATATTGCTCACGATATGGAAGACAAGAGAAAACATTTTTTTACTCTCACTAATAGGAGTGCAGAGGTTCAACAGTGTGAACGATCATAGTGTTCATTTTGGACAATCCGTGCCGAGCACAGAAGTCCAACAACAAAACACTACTCGGGCTAAAGCTGGGGGGGACATGACTCAAATCCTTGTTTTTACCAGCAAAAGTTTCCCTATAATAGCATTGGACTTGACTGAAACAACATCAGGTCAATGTAGTTTCAGTCAAGTCCAATGCTGTACACAGGCTAACCCAAGCATTAGCAACGATTAGCAATAAGACAGCATTCTAAACACAGATAGTCTTATTTTTATCCTATTTATCTTTTTAACCAAAAGTAGAAAGCAATTGCTGATCTCCAGATTATAGTACATTTTAACTTGGCAGTCTTATATATTTATTTATTTATTTTCCAAAACTAACTAATGAAAGGGACCAAATGGTGAAAAAAGACTCACAATGAACAGACTTTTTTTTTTTTAATATGACGAGAGATAACTAATAAAGTTCATGTATGACAATCCGAACTTAAAACAAGGTATGCACAGGAAGTCAACATAACTAAAACAAAATGGGATTATCAAGAAAATTTTGGAGGAAAAGTAAACTTAGAAATGAAAGGCCATGGATACATGGAGGACATAGGAAGCACTGCAAAACAAAAAACTTGGTATGACAGGTGCAGAACGTACTTAAGGAAGAACAAGGCCAGTCCAAATGGTTCAGTTGCCAACCAGAGATCCCTTGATAGCCAAAGACAGTAGGCTGGAGAAATCTGCAACGAAACTTCCAGATGGACAGGCCGAGGTTTCCACCAACAGATAGTTTGATGTCAGAAGACAAAGCATCAAAGATCTATCTGAGGAAGGGACAGAGGGGTAACCAGTGCCTTAGGAGTAGGGCCATCTGTCCAGAACTCCAGTGAGAAAATAACACAAATCTTTCAGAAGAATGAGCTGGCTCCCATGATTGTATAGGTATCTACATCTATCATGCATGAAGAGGTATAAACACTGCAGATCTACAGGTAAATAAACTATTTGGGTTCCAAGAGATTACAGATTGGAATGCAGATAGAGATTTAGTAATATTATTCATTTACAGATCGATGAATGATCAAATTTAAAGTACATTATAGTGAATAAATGTATCCTTTTTTAAGTAGGCTATGTTATAAAATAATATAAATTTAAATGCATTACTGTGCAAGGAAATCACTAAGTTAATGGAAAAATTCAAACTTGTATCCTTCCATGAATTGAAAGTAAATTGAAAGTAATTAAAAGGTTCAACAAGTGCGAAGGTGTGCCTTTCGCTAACAGTTCGACTTGTTTTTTCAGTGGGAAAAGTTAATCTAAATGATCCATCCATACCACTTATTCGTATTCCAGCTGACAGTGGACAAAAGGCAGGGTACAGCCTGGGCAGGTTACCAGTACATCGCAGGGCCACACATAGATGAACAACCAGACACACCCAGACACACCTTAACTGCTAGCAGCAATTTAGAACCTTCAATAAACCTAACATGTTTTGGATTGTGGGGAGGAAGCCGAAGTACCTGTTGGGAACCCACTCAGACATGGAGAGAAAATGCAAACTCCACACAGAAAGATCCCCAGACATTCAACGATTTTAACCGGAAACCATCTTGTTTCTGGTGTAGAGGCAACGGTGTTAGCCACCACTGTAATCTAAGTAAATTATGAATAAATGAGAAGATTTGAGGTAATCTTCACGGTGACCTACTGCTTTTTGCTACTGTTCATTGACAGTCAGGTGTTAATGTCTCTGTAGGATGATTCCATTAGACAAGAAGAGAAAGTATCACCTCATAAATCTAGCTGACTCTCTGACTGAAAGGTGAAAGCTGTCAATATGGCCTTTTCATTTACATTCACCTTATTCACCTCTCATTTCCCCCCTTCTTCATTCGATCTACCTCCTGTCCCACACACCCCTCTCTGGAACATATTTTATTTCTATTCTACAAGATTTCAATTTCTACCTCTGATTTCCTTCCTTTCTTTGTTTCATTCTCTGACTCACACTTTCTTTACTATGAATTATTTCTTTGTTTCTATGCTTTTTCAGGCCTTTTTGTCTACTTTCACATTGTTCATATTTGTATTTTGTCCAATTATTTGTCATTTGTTATCCGCGTGCGTTGTTTTTTGTATTGACTGTTTATCAATAATTGTTGTAAGTGGGGCCATGCCAAAGGCATTACAGTAATACTAAAGAAGGCAGTGATTGTTAATATTTAAAGCAAGGTCTGGAAGTAAAGTTTACCCTTATGAGCAGAGAAAAAGAGGAGAAACAATATTTCTGCGAAATAGATAGGAGGTGACGGTAACCAATAAGAAAACGTAAAAACAATTTAACTCAAAGCATTATAAAGGCTATAATGTCAAAAGTAAATACCAAACGTAGTGAATAAAAGTAAGCTAAGACTAAAAGTGAGATAATGCTAATATTGCATTACATAAGGGTTATTAGTGTCAGTAGCTATGCACCACCGAAAAGTTTCATCATAATGCTGCAATTGTAACCTTATGTTACTAGGTTTGCAAGAAATAAGAGAAATGTTAGTCTGTTGCTTTTTCAGATGGCACAAGTATGGTATTTGAACCAGTGTATAATTTGAAATCATGCCAAGGTTTTGAATATATTTACAAACCATAATATATAGTACTACTCATACTTTCTATCTGCAACAGCAAACTGACCATTTATGTTATGTTTATGCATTTAGCAGACGCTTTTATCCGAAGTGACTTACAAAGTAGAATATATACATGTGAATATCCTCGTCGGGGTGTGACAGGCGGGGACATTCACCACTACATTAACCCCCACCCCACCAACTGACCATCATATCAAGGCCAACCAGCACATTTACATCTGGCCACTGTGTTGTTAGGCTATCTCTGTGTCACAAATTCTATGCTGCGCTGGGTTTGAAGTTCTGAGCTTAAAGCCTCTTCATAACCCAGCTGCGGAGGTTCTTGTCCCAGTGTATTGTCCCGAAACTTGCTGATATTATACTAGACTGCAATGAGTGTCAATCAACCTGCTCTAAAGATTAAGTACACATTTACACCACCCTGGTCTTGACAATAAGAAACCTTTAGTACTGTATTTAAAATATAATAAATTCTAATTATTTTCCCTGTGATCTGATCCTGACACAATGATGAGATTTTAAATGTTTGAAGACTGAAAACTTCATGAACCATAAAGTTAAGACAGTTTTATTTACACAATGACAACAAATGTATTGTCAAGAAATACAATTAATTCTGAACCAATTAAAATGCATCATTATTATCTGAATATTTTGAGTTTTTCTTCCTATTGTTATTATCATGATCAGCAATATGTAACGCCTTTTTTAAGTTGAAGAAGTGAGTAAACTTAGTGAGTAAACTATGACATCATTTGTCTTCCATTTTTTACATTACCTGTGTCTAACATGAAGGCACAGTGGATAGAAAATGTTCTACACAAGTATAAACTTGGCCCGCTGGGACTTAAAGGACAGTAACACCATGCCAAGGAATACACAAACAAAAAAAAAAGAATGTTTTACTCAACACACATATGGGACTTGAACCATCCACTCTCTGGCTGGAGTATGGCCTTTGTGAACAATTCAAATAATGTTTATATATAATGTCATCAAGTTTTTCCTCCACTGATTTTTCTCAAATTCCTGACTCCCAATAAAAATTATTTACAGTGCTGACAGGAATTAGGACAAAATATGCATTAATAATAGAATTTTAGAATTTGAGTTTTCTCAAATCAATAGATGTCAGAATAGCTCTCTGTAATGCTCCCACGCACTCAGTCAGAACTAAATGACAGAAAGTGAACCTGGCACTTCAAACACTCTGTAACCATTCCAATGTCAAGCGCACCACACAGTGGTATCATGTCTCTCCTTACTCTCAGATATGTCTGTTTTCTTATAGTCAGCCCCCCAAGAGATCCTGTTTTACAAAGCATTTAGTTAACATTAGTGTGAGAACAAGACAAAAACCGAGGCAAGTATGGGAGGGGGGTGTGGAGAGATGTCAAATGACAAGAGAAAACAATCTGTGCATGTGTCGTATCTTCTTCATCTGTCTGAGTCAGTAGAGGGCCGCTCTGCTCCCTGCATAATGAGAAATGCTGCCTCAGGGGATGGAAGCAGTGCTTGCTTCATTTACTTGTTTCTACTCTGTTACATTTTTATTTCATTAAGAATTACTTGGAGTTTAAAACACTAAATATGAGATGTGTGAAGAGCAAATTAAAAGAAAAGGGGTGAGAGTGTGGGAGGAGCAATTGGAAAGATTTTAAATGTAGTATGGCATACGCAGATTAAAAAGTAAAGAGTAAGCTACTGTATGCAGAGGTAGAATAACAAATGCATCAAACTTGTGTTTTTCTATACCCTGATTATCTTGTGCAGGACATTAGCCCATCACAGGGTTTTGACAGATCCACAAAATGGCATTGTCACACTAACGTA
Source organism: Menidia beryllina (assembly GCA_013363375.1). NCBI lineage: Eukaryota > Metazoa > Chordata > Actinopteri > Atheriniformes > Atherinopsidae > Menidia > Menidia beryllina. The sequence continues at coordinate 1,099,938 of JABUIW010000011.1, read as the reverse complement.
AAAAATTTAAAATCTCACCATTATGAAAGACATACATCTGGATTTGTTGGGTTTATGACTGAGTTGATTATGAGTATTTTAGTAGTTCAATTCAGTTTGTGTGGTTTTCAGGGTAACCGCTAATATATGTGTCTAACAGAAGGAGTTGGTTTGGATTGTTTTTGCATAAGGCCATTGTTACTTTGGTGAGAATTTCTTAGTGTGTAGTAGTGCTGACTTCAAGGTATGTGTAGAGTGGGCTTGTGTGTATGAATGTCATCATTGAAACGCTTTGGGCCTGACAGAACTGTCAAAGTGTCGTCGGTGGCGACAAGAGAATTCCAAACAATTTCACTGCTAATGTTGAGAAACATGTTGGCGATCCCCGCCGAGACTGAAAACGAGTGAATATATAAATAATAAACACACACACACGCACCTTAACAAAACCGTTGACAGTAATGTGTGTATTTGAGCAATTGCTCCCTGCTCCAGAAGCATAAATATTTGATGCGATGCTGTGTCTATGAGTACAAGGTAAGAATGGGAGGAGTGAGGTGGCCAAGAGAGGGAGGAAGTAACAGATACCGTGACAGGAAAGTATAATGTGGGAGAAAAATAAATAAAGAGAAAGAGTTGGGGTAAACTGTGGGAAAAGAGGATGATAAAACAACAGGAAGAATGGCAAAAATAAGGGTAAAAAATGGTAATGGTAAAAAAAATAGTTTCTTGGGAGGGGAATGGGAGAATTAGAACAAAAAAAAATAAGAAGGACGTTTTTCTAAAGGAAGTAAGTAAGCGGAATGTTGTAAAATCTTGATCTTTATCATGTTAAATTTGCCAGAGGAGTCATACTTTAAAGATACAAACACAAGATACTAGCAATACAGATATTTTTTTATTTTGTAATCATTTTTACCAATACACCAAATTTGAAATAATGTAATGTTGTGAATGAAAATAATGAAAATTAAATCAAATAAATTTGAAACATTAGCTTACTATTTTTTTCATAGATCCTTGGCCAAGAGGACACAGCAGTCATTCCCATTTGTGGATGGCACAGTGGACTGTCTATAAGAGTCCTTTATCCATGCGACAAAAGATGCCTGTTTTTAATTCAGTGCTCCCCCAAAGACCATTACTGACTAGGATCATGAAATGCTGAGCTGTTAGATCTTCAATTGCATTATGTCTCGAAGATGATTGATTAGTTAGCCATTGGAATTTGTTATATTCAATTCAATATCAAGAACCTAAAGTTGTTTCAAAACTTTTTCAGCTTTCTGAGTCTCTGTTGTCTTTGATTTTTACACCTAGTACTGTTAAATCTGATTCAAGATTCAAAAAGCCTTATTTATCCCGCGGGAAATTTCTGTGCAACACTTGCAATACAAGGTGAAAATAAATACAATTAAAATAGTTTGCAATTGTTTAAAGTGACCAGTGATAAATCATAGCAGCCAACATAATTAGTTACAACATGTCACTCTACCTGTTTTTTCTTTAACACTTTTCTTCTTTTAAAATCCTTTTCAGTTTGATCACTTTCTTTGGTGCATCATGAAGAAAATACAGTTCTCAGACATTTACAAGTTATTGTTGAAAATGGATGAGGGAGGCTAAGGGATAAACGTGGCTCCATGTATTGCCTTTACTGAAAAACAGTCCTGATACATGAGTAAATTACCCACTTTGATATCTTTAGTATAAAAAATTGTGACTAATATTCGATTCATTTACATTTTCTAAGCAGGATTTAATTATTCATCTTATTTAATCAATGTGTTTTATTTATTGTTTTATATCTTATTGTTATTTATTGTTTTACTGTCTCATACAGTTTAAGAATAGGTGAAAAGGGATTTAGTTACACAATATTTTAATTCAATACTCTCTTGCTGTCCACAGTCTACAGGAGTTTGAGACAGAGTACCAAGAGCTGTGGGATTGGCTGCTGGACATGGATGCTATGATAACAGATAGCCATCAGTTGATGATGTCAGAAGAACAGAGACATCACCTTTTCAAGGTAAGAAATAGCTTTATGAAGTATATTTGTCTCAATAAATGTTCATGCTGGCCCTAAATATTTTTTCAAGACTCCAATCACATTGCTTTATAACATGGACAACAGATGTTTTAAAGCAACTTTTCATGTGTGATTGCAGTCTATTGCTTACCAGATGTCCGGAAGAATATTCTAGGGGCTTGATAGACAATCGGCTTATGTTCTTAGAATGGAAAGGTTTAAAATTGGCAAAGACTAAGGCTGGTGGTTTTCATCTACTGTGATTTTTCAAACCACTCATTTCAACACTCATTGCATTCCACGAAAGTACCTGCTCTTGGACTGATGCATGATGTCTCTTGCCAGTTAGATAACATGAATGTTGAATGCTATCTTAATATCTAAGATTAGCTAGAATTACATATTTGAGATTGCTGGTATTACTATTTGCCTTTATGAAATCACACATTTGGTGTAAAGTGAGGCATGCTAGCTAGAGAACAGGGACATCCTTGTCTATCTTGAAGAAGACCGAGCTTTATAAAGAGCATCTTCTACCCTAACACAGCCCCTATGGCTCCCCATTCCCATTACAAATCTTTGTCTTTCTGTACTTCTGTCAACCCCTACACTACCACTGTCACCTCTAATAGTCTTGACCAGTGATTTTCTTCTGTGTAGCGCATTGTTACCTTTCATGTTAACTTTAATGTTTCATCTGCATCGTAAGTCACTTTGGATAAAAGCATCTGCTAGATGCATAAGCATAATGTGTTGCTTTCATATTTAAACTTAGAAACTAGAATACATACACATTTCTTTATATCAGTAATATCAGACCAATTTACCATCCCCTTTTCATCTGGTTCTTTTTCAAGGACATTTGAGTTTACACGTTTTTTTTTTTTGTTGTTTTTTTTCAATATGGCACTTCGTTTCAAATATGGAAAAGATGCGGAATCAGTCAATTTCATCATTTCCATCACTAAAGACAAGCTCTTAGCACTTTAGATAACCTGAAGAAAAAAAACTCCCACTTGAACTTCAGAAAAAAAAAAACATGCAAAAACTAACAGCAAGATCAAAAAGGTTTAAACTGCAGAATTTTAGCAAAGTAACAATAATTTGAAAATCAAAATTATTATCTTAAAGCAAGTCATACATAGTTTGATAGGGTATCATAATATGCTGAAACAGACAATTACGTCTTGTGCAAGATCTGTATCCATGTGTCATTCATTTGACTGTTGTTTCCCTATTCATTTCGTTGTTTCCTCCTTCCACCTCACCATCTTCTTTTTTTTAACACAGTACACACACACACACACACACACACACACACACACACACACACACACA
>JABUIW010000011.1:1075143-1089691 GCA_013363375.1 Menidia beryllina | reverse complement strand
ATAGATAGATAGATAGATAGATAGATAGATAGATAGATAGATAGATATGTGTGTATGTGTGTGCCTTAGGCCTTTGTTTTTTCCATCAGTTGGTGACAAAATACATCTCACAACTTTACTTTATCAGACCACATCTATAATAACTATATAACAACACACTTAGGTGAAATGTATATATTTTCCATTGCAAATAAAGTCACTATTGCCGTTATACAATATTGTTTTGAGGAAAAAATTGAAAATGTTGTGCAGTGGCAAGATGGAACACAATAAGTGGACAACACTATCTACTGAAATTAAGGCTATGTTCACTCTACAGCCTGAAGTTTCACAAATTCGATTTTTTTGCATGGTCAGTCACATTTATAAATATATGCAGCTTGGATGCGATTTCCAGTTTGAACTGCAAGCACACCTAAAGTATCCACAGTAGAGGATAAAATGACATCACATGGCTCAGTGTTTGCGATCCAAGTCTTCATAAAATAGACAGGTGACACACAACCATGGCCACTTCATTTGTTTGAGTATTTAGGCTCTTTGTATTTGCCGCAAATTTTCAACTTAACCTTGGCGTTACAATCAGTCTTTACCTCCAAGGGATTTCAGCCCCATATGGTCGACTACATAAAAAAAAAATCAAGGTTTGAGGACAAAGTTCATAGGAAGTAGAGCCAATACTAATCTTCTACAAGGCTTTATATTTGCATATGTGTGACATTTAAAACTTTAGCAATATACCATCAAGATGAACAAATAACCAAACCACCAATAAAAGTTGACAAGAAAAAAAAAAAAAGTGAAGATAATATGCAAACGCACGGATCAAGAGAAAGTCATTTTGCATACAGTTTGTATTCTTTCACTTATAGAATTTAATACACAAATGAAAACAGCAGGACATAAAACAACAGAATACATTTTATTGATTAAAGGAGATTACACTGTTATAAAGTGTATAAAGTAGTTCTATATTTTTATTTTATGAAATATAAATTATTGCATTGCTGGACTGACTTGTAACACTTTGGATTGTATGAGAAAACATTCACGACTATTTTTTCTTCTGTCAACAATGATGTCACTGTAAATGTCCTGGTCCTGAATTAATTTATCAATTATGACTTTTAACTGCTGATAAAAATAGTAAATGTATTAACCATCCATCTTTTATCAGTACCACTTATTCCTAGTAGGGTTGTAGGGGATTCTGGAGCCTATCTGAGCTGACACATGGTGAGAGGCGGGGTATACCTTGGGCAGGTTGCCAGTCCATCACAGGGCCACACAGAGACTAACAATCAGAAACACTCACATCAATTCATAAGGGCAAATTAGAGTGTCCAATTAGCCTCACGGAATTAGTATGTTTTTGGACAGCGGGAGGAGGACTTGGGAAGAACACACAAATTCCATACAGGAAGTCCCAGTCCCCTGGGGATTTGAACTGAGAACTCTCTTGCTTTTAAACCATGGTGCTCACCACCACACCACCCTGCTGTCCTGGTTTCATCATATAAAGGTGTTCTCTTTAGTATAATCTATATAGCACAACTTATTCAACATGAAATTAAGTTTAAGGTTGAGTAAAGCAGATTGTCTAGATATATTAATGATATCAAATAACCACAATATTTAAACATGGGGTACCACAAACTGCAAAATGATACAGATCCTTTGTTAATTTATCTGAAAAATAATATCTCAAGCTTCCTGAAGATTATTTGAACGGGTTTACAAACTGAGGCTTAATTTTTCCCATAAAAGGTTAAATACCCTCTTGAAAGATCCAACACAAGTTTTATAGTTTTTACAACCAAAATTAAATTAACTCAAGGGAAAACTATTTTTCTCTTTAGGTTACTTTTTCAAAATAAGTTTCGACCCAGTAATTTGTCAGAGCCAAGAGCATGAAGTTCAAAAACCTTTTTCCCTGCCTATTCATTTGTCTAACTATATTTGATTTTTTGTTTCACTTGTCTTATTTAGTTGTTAAGAACACTGCTATTAATCATTGTTAAGAACAATAAAGTTATGGTAACAAAACAGAACACGGTGTTCTGTGATCAGTTTTTAAATGAACTCCTAAAGCACTTTGGTGAACTATGTTGTTCTTAAACGTGCTTTTGAAATCAAATTGACATTGGCTCATCAGAAGAAATTGAGAATGTGCCACACAGTTTCAGTGAGGATATATTTAAAAAAAGGTTTCTAAGGGACAAATCAGAAATTTAATTTTACATTTCACTCGAAATCATTTCATTGCATTAAGTCATCACAGATGTCACACTTCCATCCACCCCAACAACACTACCATTTCTTCTGCCACTCTCCCTCCCTGTGGCAAGTTCCAGTGGAGTCCAACTAATTACTGTGGCTATCAGGAATGTGTGTACATGTGTGTGAATCCCTGCTGCTAAATTCTCATTTCAAATAGCCCATGGTGCTCTGGTGGAATGCTGGGCTGCAAGAACACACAGTTCACAAATACACAGACACTTACACATGCAATCACACTCACACACCTGCTCATTAACTTGGTTCCAAAACCAATCAGTGTGGTTGCAACAGAGTGCCAATGTCTAAGTCCCTACAAAAAACCTCAGTGTGTTTTTTTTTTTTCTCTGTGTATCTCTAGTTTAAACCAGAATGCAATATTCTGAACTGGTTAACAAAAACTACCATACATAAAGAAAACTAAACTAAATTTTATTTTTTTTCAAATACAAAGACAAAGACATTTCAGCTCTTTGAACCTGCCTTCCTTTAAATTATTACACACATTAATTACATGGAAAGTATCCAGCAAAGAGTTTTTAAAGACCTTTTTTGTTGTAGTTGTGATACCCCAGTTTAAGATGGCCACCTCCATATGCAGTAACAATTTATCTTGATATTAAAACTTTTTAAACAAATCTACCAACTAATCTAACCTCTGATCTCAAAATAGTTTCTGTTAATTACTTTATAGGAATTTAAGGAGAAAGAGTTTGTACATAACAAGTTGTTCATGTAGAGGTAATAATCTTGCATGAAGAGGACTGCTGCCTGTATGAACCTCAGTCTGTACAATGGCAGCATTGTGGATTTATTTTCTGTCCCCAGTTGCTTCTCTACCTCTTTCTTCTTCTTAAACCCTGAGGGCAACAGGGACAACATGCAAACTCAGCAGCAGGCGGAGCACGCAGACACACACAGTCTAGATTATATTGCAGTAGAGAAACATGCCTTAGAAACAGAAAGGCGACTTATCCTCAAAGCTCTGTCTCTTTTCCTTCCATTTTTCTGTTTGTTTTTTAAAATCTTTTATCTGTCTGTTTATTTGCCTTCTGGTTTTCTCTTATGCTGTGGTTTAAAAATGGAATACAGCTCTATTTAAATTTTGTGCTCGTTTATGATAAACAATGATAGATACGTTTGTATCTTGATCATCGTTATGGACAAATTATAAAATAGACAAAGTTTTTCTAAGAGGTACCAAAGCAGAAGGAAATGAAAATTACAGGGGGAAAGCTATCCCTTACTGAGAGATAGAAAAGAGAATGAAGAGCAATAACATAATAAATAGATGAGCTGAGAAAAAGAAGAAGACAGAGAGAGGAAGGCAGAGAAAATCTTTAATTAGAGACAGATGACTTTGCCACACCTCAGAAGGCTGGAATTACACTGCAGGCTATGAGGCGAGGCTAATTTCACATGTAATTGTTGCTGCAGTGCTTACTATGCTGCTAAAGCTCACACTCTACCTCCATACAGAAAAATGGAGACAGACTAACGGGTAAGAAAAGAGGAAGAGAGAAAAAGACAGAAAACAAAGATGAAATAATTGGAAGCTGGAAAAATGTAATTTACTACTTCCAAAGTCTGTGTATTGAAAATAAAGTGATAATATCAGCTAAATCAAAAGGTGACAAGAATAAATGAGAAAAGCACAAACGGGATAAGATATAAAGCAAGAAAGGATGGAAGGAGGAGCTAAGCATGGAAAACAAAGTGGTAGGCAAAGAAATAAATGGAACTACAGAAGATATAAAATGAGCCAATGTAGTTATCAAGAGTTAAAATAAATACTGGATATAATATCATGAGAAAAAGGAGAACTATTAAAAAGCTAATTGTATTAATGGATAGTAAGAAAGTGTATCCATAAATTAAAAGGATGGAAAGAAAAAATTAAGTGCAATAAAATAACAAAAGAGAAGAGTAGAAGGGAAATAATACACTTTGTTAAAAGATGGAAAGGTAGACATTAAATAATTAAAAATGGAAAAGCAAACTAAAGATGCGTACTGAATACACTGGAACAACGAGCAACCGAGGTAAGATAAAGAAACACTTGAACTTGCCATCTTCTGCAAAACAATTAATAAAATAAAATCTGACCTCTTTACCTTTTGAATTAGACATGTTGAGAAAATAGTATCTCAAAAGATTAGATGCACAACCAAGTGACAGATGAGGAAAGAAATCAAGAAAAGATTAATGAAAAACACTCAGTAACAGCAAAAATCTATCTTTATGCTGCCTCGCTGTTAAACATTTAGTTTCCTTTCTCTGCAGAAAGATATATCCTTTCTCCCCAGAGTTCAGCAGAGCTCTATTGCTATGTCCTGGTTCTGGTATGTGTACTGTCCTTATGAATTTGTAGTTGAAAGGATGCACTGACTCAAATGTTCTCTTATCCAATACTGTGAGGAAAAGTTTAAATATTCTTTTTTTACATTCATCTATGTTCTTTTGTTAGCTCAGATGGTATATTAGATGTTGATTTGATATTAATAAAAAAGACCCAAACCCTCAGCCGCTATAACCACTTAAAGGTTTTAACAGGGAGATATTTTATTAGGGTGCCTTGTGGTCACATTCCAGTTTGTAATTTTTATGTGTAAAACAGACGTAAAATCAAGATCTTTAAGGTATATTGTAAGTGTGACATTTAAAAGATAATTCAGTAGTAATCATAAAAAGAAAGTATAAGTAATCAAGCACAAGAATGTGGTTAGTGCAACATCATTCTTCCAATCATACTTGCAAATTTGGTTTGAGTTTATTTTAACTTTCTGGTAAAAGGTGGTGACTCACATTTCTTTGAGTGGGCATTTTTTTGGTAAAATTAATTGAAATGGGTATTTGAAATCATTGTCCCATATTAAGAATAATTTTAACCTAAACTTTCTAGTTTCTGTTGTTATAAGAATAAATAACTCAAAAATAAGAATAATATTATTTCTTCCAGCACAGCTATAAATCGTGCCACAGCAGCAACTAAAGCCACAATGAAAAGTGACGATTGAAACCGAAATATTATTTAAACTACATAACTAAGAGTAAAAAGAACAAATGCTGCAACATGTATTGGGCGGTACCTTTCACAACTCTGAACTTTTCAATATGTCAGGAAGTAAACATTTTTATTTAAGCACAACTTCCACTGATTTAATCTCTTGTTTGTTTCATCATTACTAATTGTGTTGCTATTACTACATAGACTGGACCTACTGGACAGTGTGTTGAACAAGTAATGCTTTTAAGGAGGAGAAATGTCAGCGAGGTCCATTTAGTAATGTTGTCCTTGAAATGTTCACACATGTGCAAAATGTATGTTTCATATCTCTAATATATTTGTGTGTGTGCAAGAGAGAGATACGGGAAAAAGCAGTAGGTTGTGTGTGCATTATCCGTGTGTATGTGTGTTAGCAGTCTTTCTCATCCGTGTGTACGTGGATTATGTGTCCTGTGGGAGACTGTTTCCTGTGCGTTTGTTCTGTCAGTCTTGATAAAGTCAGGGATATATCTGCTTTAGAACAAAGAGACACGATTCAGCAGCATCTTGCCAACTTTCCTCCTTTTTTTGCCTCTCTCTGCCTTCCTGTATTTACTCTCTCTTGAGAATCCCTTGGCTTACTGAGAAAACCATCTGAGTGAAACCTGACACTAACTCTCAAACTGAGAATTTGACGTGGAGCAAAAAGCTTAAGTCAGACCAAGGTTAGATCTAAACATGCTCACAGAATTTCCATAAACACAAAGACTAAAAGGAACAAAAAAATTCCACCCAGTCGGGTTTGTCATGGGTTTTTTTTTTCAAACTACTCATCATAAAATTCAAAGTTTAATTCAATCATATATTTAATTCAATCATATATATATATATATATCTGTATATATATATATATATATATATATATATATGTCACATAAGTTTGATTTTTTTCTACATTTTTCTGATATTGTGTACTCAGTTTTTCAGGGCAGAAGTCCTGTTTTCACAAGAAAGTAAATACCATAGTTAACTTGCATAAAATCTCATTTCATTCTAAAAATAAAAAAAACATGGGTTCCATTATTCTTTTGTCTCAAAGTTGTCTTCCTATACAGAAAAACTACTGGCAGAGGGGGAGAGGATAGGAGAAGGACATTGACCTAAAAATTAAATGGATCTTTCTCAAAATTCTTGGCAGTTTTAGTAAGTTTTTATGTTATGTTGGCTTTTCATTTAATTTCATTTTATTCATTTTAGATCATCATTTTTCACTGAGCTTTCTCTCTAATAATCAGGAGCCAGTATACCACTGATTCTCATAAATCTGTTCATTCAGTATGTTGCTTTAGTTACACGCCTCCAGTACAAAACCCATTCATATTTCATATTACATGTCAATGTGACTACCTAAACAATCTGTGACGTGAACACATCAGCCTCTAATTATATTTTAACCCAAAGTCCTGACTTTGCGAGCAGTTGCCACCCCAAGATGTTGTTTTTTTTTTCTTTTTACTTTCTTTTTACCTCAAATTCTGTTTTCATTTTGGGTTTGTTAAAATGCGTGTTAAAAGACTCATGTTAAATGTCATCTCAAGGGGAAGGTCACCTCTTAATTGTTTGTTTATTGCTGTGAGACAACATCTACATACATATGGCAGTTACACAGCCACTGGAAGCCCTACTATACAATTAAGGTGCAAATACCTGGATGTATGTGTATGCATGGATGTGTGTCTTTTTTTATTCAGCACTCCGGTTTCTATGTCTATGGCCCTTTTTTATTAGACTAATGATATTCTGTCGTTCAGGCTATGTGGTCATCTGCTGGAGTACACAGACACACTCTCAAAAACCCACAGAACCATGCTATTACACTTCAGTCATTGTCCTGGTGGAGAATGGAGGACTCTATATTGGTGGGAAAAAAAAGCATTGAAAGAGTGAATATTTAAAAAGAGGCAAATGAATAAACAAACAAGAGATTAGTGATTATGACATGACCGTTAAAGGTTCTCTAACTTATAAAAATACCTTTGCATACAAACCATCCCTATGTGCCAGCTGGCATAATGACAAATCCTGGTCACTAGTTGGTATTAAACTACTGTCTAAGTTTTGCAGTTGAAAGTTGAGATTTGTGATTTGTGTCATAATGTGAGTAAATACTGACAGGGAACATGTGTATCATCTCACCCCATAAAGCCGGTCACACCCTGCTTGGGAATTGAAAAAGAGGTCTGGGCCATACATATGTGTGTGTACCAAAAAACAGCAATGCACATTCACATGTAAACACAAACACAGGGAAAGGACATACACAGAAACTACCAGTCAATTGTTGTCTGTCACAGTACTCTTCAGATAAAAACAATTCTGAAAATTTTCTAAAAAATACTCAATTTCTCCATGCATATCAGTGCAATTAGAAATATTTTTTATAAGTGCATGTATTTTTCATTAATGTGCATTGGAAAAAAAAAAAGGGGAAAATTCAAATTTGACAATTAAAAATATAGGTGCTCACTACGTTTTATGTATAAGTTGCATTGATACATTTGGTTTGCATTGCAGTTTGTTGGAAAGTCCAATAAATATCAGTTCTATATCACGCTATTTCTGCATTCTTTTGCATGGCTGCTTGCTAAAGGCTAAGAATAATCGGAACAATTTTTCAAAAGTAAAAAACATATTTTTATTCAGGATAACAACACAGAACCAATGGGTTTATGGATTAAATTAATTTGAAAATCTTTTGTATGATTTGTTGTTCAAAGTGTATGCATTCATTCAACTGCAATGTTACAGATGTATTTCAAGAACAACATTTCTTTGTTTTTCTCTCTTCCTTTTCTTTTCCTTTTAGAATGTTGTTTTCTTTTTATATTCGAGCAGACTCAGACATTTTTGACCTGCCTGCTCTAAACAAGTTACCTCTTGGTTATACACCCATCCTCACACATGACTTGCTGCAAGATTGAATAGCAAGCTGTCTGTACTGGCCAGTCAAATGGCTCATTCATCTAGTTTTCAGGTTTCCATGGTGACAATTAAAGCAGTTGCTAGGTCTTTTCTTTCTTCTTGATTTAGAGAGAACTCTTTTGGAGTGCTTTTTTTTCTAAATGGGAAGCATTTACATCAAATGGTCAGCAACACAAAAAGAAAAGTTGGGTTTTACCATTTTTGTGTGGTTATCAAGAAGTTAAAGTGAGAAAATATTTAGATAAATAATACAAATATATCTGCTGATTCTATTTGTAATTATTGTGCAGAAAGGAATGCTGCACAAGCTGCACACAGGAGAGAGCTAGATTGCTCAATCTCTCCAGCCTGTCCCAAAAAGAGAAAGGCAACCTCCTCAACGTCCCTGTGGACCTGGAGGGCCTCTTTGGACTGGCTGTGGCCACCATGCGCTTCAACTGTGCCTGCCCAGGAAGAACTGTCCATATAGTACCTCCAGGAGAGAGACAAAACGGTTTCTATTTGAGGTACTTCTTGGTCCCAAAGAGAGGCGGTGGCCTGCGTCCCATATTAGACCTGATCGCATTTAACAGATAGTTGAGGCAGTACAAGTTCAGAATGCTGACGCACACGGCTCTGCTACGGTTCATATGCCGGGCCGAGTACTTTCACATCCCTATTCCCCCCCCCCCCCCCACAAAAAATACCTACAATTTGCCTTTCAAGCCATAATGTACGAGTATGTGGTACTCCCATTCGGGCTTTTGCTAAGCCTGAGGGTGTTTGTAAATTGCACTGAGGCGGCGATTGCGCCCCTGAGGGAGCGGGGAATGCGTTTGGAAATGTACCTAGACGACTGGCTTCTAGCAGCTCAGTCTCAGCAACAAACCCTGGGTCATACAAGACTGATCATGTCACATTTGGCCACTCTCGTTTTTACGATGAATTGATTCCCACTTAGAACATCAAGTTCATGTCTCAGACTGCTCGCTCTGATGGCGTCGGCCCTGGCAGCGGTTCCGTACGGCAGCCTGAACATGAGACCATTTCTGAGGCGAGTTGCCTCTCTCAAGCTGACCTCCTTCTGCCATGGGTACCAACAGGTCTCAGTTTCCATGGCGTGCTTCCTTGGCCTGTGCCCTTGGAGGCGCAAGGCTTGTCTGGCCACAGGGGTTGCCATGGGAGCCATCCTGGCAAGGAGGGTCATTACTAGGGACGCCTCCAAATCGGGCACTTACGAAGGCAGGATAGTAAATGGCACATGGAGCTCGCAAGTGTGGTTACCTAACATAGGAGAGCATTTGCAATAGTCATGGCAGGAAGTAACCATAGACTGCACCAGGAGCTGGGTAGCATGTATTACACAGGAATGTATTGTAATGTGTAATGGCACCGTTTGAGCAATGGAGGTAACATGATTTTTAAAGGTCAGCTGGTTGTCAATCATGACACCCAAGTTTCTTGCTGTCTTTCATAGAGCAAGAGATAGAGATTCAGTTTGAGGATGTGAATACTGTGTCGTATGGTTGGTTTGACTCGGAAGACGAGCAATTCAGTTTTAGAGAGGTTTAGTTGGTGGTAATGAGCTTTCATCTATTTTGATATGTCAGAGAGACAGTTATACAGATAGAGCTGGGTGTCAGTATAGCAGTGGTATTAGAAGCCATGTGATTGGATGATCTAGCCCAGTAAGGTGGTGTATGTGGCAAAGTTTTTTTCCTGCTAATGTTAATGTCTGTGATCCAGCCCTTGCTCATGTGAATATCACCCTGTGTTTGTCATTCTTTAGTACAGTTAAATGTGATCCAAGGTCCTACTCGTTATTCTCAGTGTGCCTAAAGTGTGACTAAAGGAACACTCAAAGCCCTGAAGATTCTGGACAGCTCCTATGCCCTTCCTAAAACTTAGAACACACCGCAGCCAAAAGACTCTTGACAAAAAAAATAATCTTTTCAAATTATGATAATGTGCGTCAATAATAATTCTGAATTCCTTGAAAGGAGAATAACCACAAAATTGCAAAGAAAATGAATCCTAGCCTTTTTATGAAAAGACAGCTACATTTTGTAAAAATAATTCAAGGAACAAATGGAATAGTTAACGCTATTGTCTGTATGTTTCACGTTTGTCACATTGTTTTGCTTTACTGCTAGAAGTTTTGCTGTATTGGCTAAATAATCACATTTAAGCATGTTTTAACATTACCTGTATTGGTTTTTTGTAGCATGAGTTAGTTGTAGAAATTGTCAGTATTATTGTATTTAAAGTATTTTAAATCTGTAAAAGGTTGTGTCATTGAAGGATATTTATGTGGATATCCTTTCTTTTTCTCTTTTCTCAACCATACACACAGACATGCACACACACATACACACTCTCACACAGGTTGAAGTGTCTGGCAGTACAAATAGGTGGTCACAGAGCCACTTCCTGCTCTTTCAAAACTTGCAGAAAATCCATCATAGGTGGAAACAGTGGGGAACACACATACACACACATGTGAGGAATCACCTTTGTATTCCCTGTGCACACATACACGTAATTCAACAAGAAAAGGAGAGGAAGCTTGACAACATGTGGATGGATTTAATGGGATACGATTTTTGTATGGTATTTAATAATTACCAGTAAGATTAAAGTGTAATAATTGTTGTATCTGACCGTTTCTGTAAGTACACTTTTAGAGGCCATAGGAGCTACTAATATCTAAGTATCAAGGCTAACCTAAGTCTTACAATAGTTCAGAGTGATCATTTGAATCTTGGAGGTGGTAGCAACAGACTTGATGTGAGAAAAATTAAGTTAGATAAATCCTCATTGCGTGGGCGGCACAGTGGTGTGGCAATCCTCATTGCTCTTGTAATTCATATCAAACAACTGATTCATTAATCTTTCAAGCATGAGTGAGATGATGAAAGCTCTTAGGATTCAGTTTGAGAGGAATGTTTGTGGATGACAGCCAAAGATTATTACTAAAATTGTAAGGAGGTTCTTGAGAGTGACATTGGTCAGAATAATCACGGACCCTTTTAACAGCTCAAAGCAACTCAAGATTTTACAGTTGTTTAAGTGATGTTTGACTGAGGGCTCTGCCAGGCCATGTTTTTGAAGGAACCAGGAGGTTACCAAATGCATAACTAATGAGATAATTATAAGCATATTCTGTCAACGGTAGATGCTCACCTTAAAAGTTTTGGTTAGAACCATTAACACCATGGAAGGCGGTTTCTTGTGCTCTGATGACGGCAGCTCGAACATAATCAAAAACTTTCCAGTAAGTAGACAAGACTTGACGTTTCTTAACCTTCATCATCTATCCCACAGGTGAGCATTTGTTGAGGAACTGGGGGATAGACGGTACTTTATAAGCCCGGATGTCGGCAGACTAAAGTTGAAAACCAATAGACCTGATGATAATGTAGCTATTTAGCAGTCTGTAGGTAAGATAGGTTCTTATGACCTGTCAGAGATGAATAAATGTTCAGTTCCCTTAGCTGTTGTTTACGTTTTAACTGGTTATGATTTTGGAGTAATTTTTCTTCTAGCTGCTGATTCTCTTTACCACACTGTATTGTCTAAAGGAGGGAGGAGAGGGTAGACCTTTCTTTGTTGACACAAAACCCATCAGCACCAAGCTCATCAGGTCAGTAGTCAGTGGCTATAAGTGGTTTTCTCTCACATCCGCTGTCTCTTGGCCTGACCAGTCAACTGGAGCTGGGTGGCTTCAGTCTATCTGGCTTCTCGGTACGATGGAACTGGGTGTCGAGAATTTGTTGCCAATAAAGAAAATATCCCAAAATGGTACGCATTTATTGTCTGCGTTTTAGAGTTGGAGTTTGTTTGGTCAAATAACTCTCTTAGCCTACTCTCTTGCTCTCATGCTCATTCTTTTTCTGTGTTTGTTTTTCTCTCTCCCCTTGTTTTTGTGGGTTTTCCCAGGTTTACTTATAGAGTGTGGGGAAGCCCAATTCTTTATTAATTGTTCATGTTATAGTTAAAAAAGAAACTCTGTTTTTCCGTTGGGTGGCTCAGTGGTGTGGTGGTTGGCACCATTGCCTCACCCTCAGTGTGCAATGGACTGGTGGACTGTCCAGGGTGTACCCCACCTCTCGCCAATTGTATACTTGGATAGGCTCCAGTCCCCCGGCAACCCCGCTGGAAAAAAAGTGTTTCTCAGTTCTCCAGTTCCTATATACATTTGTTCATTTGTCATTTAAACATAATCATATGCATGGCAGAAATAAAGCAACGAAACATCTGAATTGATAAAAAAAACTATGGCACGAAAACTGATCTTAATGTAATTCTGACAATACTCTTAGTTCCCATTAAGTTTTTGTAAAGAAAGTACATGGACCAAAACACACCACATCACACTTGGTCATTTTTGACAAAGATATTAAAATGATGCTTCAGATGCTCATAAAAACCTCAAATGACGTTTAAAGATATGTAAAACACATTATATACAGTTTTGGCACTGAAGCTGAAAATGTGTCTAATGACGACAGTGATGACAGTTATACATAAGAATCTTTTACATAAACAGAAAAATGGCTAACTTAAATCTTGAAAAAAAGTCCACACAACATGAAACAAAAGTATTCCCACCATCACACTCCTCTCCCCTATGATGTCGAGGGTGATATATACCACAGATTAACACATAAATTGCGACAAAGTATGATGAGGCAATAAGACTGACTGGTTCACTGCTTCAGAAGACCTTGCAAATGGGAGAATAAGGAGGATATGCTTTTTTTAGGGATTACCAAGATTTCCTGGCCCACAATGATAACTGAAAACTGGCATTTTACCAGAACAAATTGACCGAAAGGTAGCCTATAATCAACTATTATTGAACTCTTCCTGTTCTTTTTAGGAAACTTTCTGTGAAATTATCCATAGATCAGGGGTATCGAAGCCATCTGATGGATACATCAGATTTGCTTAAACGCAGTTTGCAGTAATGTCCGCTTCTCCAAATGTAATCGGTTTAGATATGTAAGAATATGTTGCCACTCTCCACTTTCTCTTTATTTGTCATGCCACTTCTGTGGCTGCCAAACAGGAAATTTTTTTACTCACCACCAACACATCGATTTCTGCCAGTGAAATTGTGTTTCCTTGCTCTATTCTCCATTGTAGGTATTGGTAACAGTAAAATAACATTGATCGGCTGGCTGATTTAAATACACATTGACATTCTTGAGGTGCTTTACATTGAACATTTATGGTTGAATGTGGAAGTGTAGAGGGCGGAGCATGAGCATGAACCTTGTACCAAACACTAAGTTTCAGCTTTGATTTTAAAAAGAGGAAATGTATGCTTGTGTGCAAATGCAGCACTATAAATCTTTTTTTTATTTTTTTGTGTATGCAATTTTCAGCTTTTTGGCACACATACACTTTTAGAATAGATCCTATGCAATATTTTAAAAACGTGACCCTTGGACTGCAAATGTACATTTTCTCCAGGAATGCTTATGGATTTCAAAGGAGTAAACTCCATATCAAGTCATGCAAGCATGCTACAGTGTATAGTTTCCACCATGTCCTTCATTGTCTCATGCTTATGTCACGTATGAATGATGTCAGTGGCCCAATGGCTTATTTTTCTGCTGGGCCATAATTTGAAATGGAAAACCACCTATACCATGTAGAGCTGTGATGGGCCGAACTGTGTAGGATTGAATAGATACATATGGGAAAGAACAATAGGAGAAATGTGAATTTATTCAAATGAGGAAAAAGTACAATGAAAAGAGAATAGAATATGATGAGGATGGGGTGATAGAAATGCATTCTCTTTGCTACCCCAAAACTTACACAAAATGGCTGTCACAGTCTTTAACAAACTTTCACTATTTTGTGGATAAGATGAATCTGTGCAAAGAGATTTAAAAAAGATGATTCATTTGATGTTATTCAAGTAAGACTGCTTTTTGCTGACATGTCAGCACTGTTTTCATTAATATGGAGAACACATTAAATTTATGATTGCTTGTTGCTCTTCTACCCCCACTCTCTTGTTCCTAACCTTATCCTTTAGTCTTTACCAGTCTATTTCATAACTCTTGGTTTTTGTGATATTTTTAGGATTCTTTGGACCTTTAAAACTCAGTATTCAGTATTATTTAAGTTACCAGACTGCGACTCTATTCCAAATTATGTTTATTATCAGTAAATTACATGATGAAATTCCATAACAACAAGACTCTGGTACATCTCTGCTCACACTCACTCAACAACTTTTGTAAGGACTTATGACATATTTGATAGATAGATAGATAGATAGATAGATAGATAGATAGATAGATAGAT
>JABUIW010000011.1:1026139-1075133 GCA_013363375.1 Menidia beryllina | reverse complement strand
TAGATAGATAGATAGATAGATAGATAGATAGATAGATAGATAGATAGGTTAATAATGGTAATAATAATAAAATGGAAATGAAAAAAACTGTTAGTAGACATATTAATACAATGAAATAGAAATTAACGTATAGATTATTTTCAGATGCATCCATTGAATAGCCTAGTAGTGGTGATTTTTTAAATCGCTCTGCAGTGCAATGATGGGAGCCTGTACATTTACTCCTCAGAGCAGCCACTGTGCCATGCAGAGGATGTTTATCATTATTCAGGATGCCCGGTATTAAAAGCCCCCATCCTCCTCTCCAACACAGCTCCCATAGAGTCCTACCCATCATGGACGCACATTTATTAATCAGTTTTTCCAGCTAGTTACTGCCACTTGTGGTTATACTGCCACCCCAAAAGACAATCCCCCAAAAAAACAACACTTGCCACAACAGACTGATTCAAAATTTACTACTCATATCAAATGATCTGAGCCCTCTCAGGAAGAACAGCCTGCTCTGTCCCTTCTTGTGCACAGCCTGTGCCTTTACTGAACAGCTCAGCTTGTCAGTGTACACCGAGATACTTGTATGTGTGGACCACTTCAATGTTCTCCTCATGGATACTGACAGGTTGATGAGAGAGCTTCATGCCAAAGTCAATGACCACTTTGGTCTTTGAGGTGTTAAGGATAAGACCATTGCCCCTGCTCCAGGAGGTCAGATAATCAATAAGTCCCCTGTACTCACCCTTATCCCCACCCTTCACACACGCTACTATAGCAGTGTCATCAGAGTACTTCTGAACATGGCATGCTGCAAATTTATATGCAAAGTCAGCAGTGTATAGTGTAAAGAGAAACGATAGCAGTCCCCTGCGGTGCTCCAGTGTTGCTCACCAAAGTCCCTGAAACACACTTTCCCAACCAAACATACTGTGACCTTTGAGTAAGATAGCTGTGGATCCAGGTGACAAAAAGAGGATCTACATATTCCCATCTTCTCAAGCTTCCCCTTCAGTAGCTGAGGCTGGATGGTGTTGAAGGTAGTTGTAAAATAAAAGAACATCAGCCTCACGTAGCCTCCGGCTCCATCAAAGAAGGAAAGAAACTGATGGAGAACATAGAGCACATAGAGCACTGCATGCTTTCCTGACAATCAAATTGTAAAAGGTCTATCACCCCCTCTCCTTTAGGTTTGAGCAGTCGAAATAGTAGCCTCTCACAGGTCTTCATCATGACTGATGGCCACTGGTCTGTCGTCAACAGAATAAGACACGAGATTTAAGTAGCCTTGATTAATTCATGGTTCCAAAAGAATTTGGGGGGGAAATTAAGGCATTATTATTCAGTACAGTTTTATCTAGATGTTTAATCACTTTATGTAAAAAAAAAACATATCACTTAAAGCCAAATGTAAATGTTTTCCTGAAAGGATATAGCTTTGGTTTTTGGAAATGTATCTGTTATACTCTGTTTGACATATTTCTCTTACTTAATGTTGATCCAGTATTAGTTGCATTCCCCACTAACCCTAAATATTTGTCAGCTGTAAACCTGTCTTTATGTATATGTCAGTCTTAAAATTGCTCAGGAGGTAATTCTGCTCCTTTGTGCTCTACTTCTGCTGTCCAATTTACATGGAAACAGATATTGTGTATGCCCATCTCAAGCTGACTTGACAATCCCCCTTTTCCTTTTAACCCTATGATACCCTATGTATCATACATGATACATATGTTTTCTGAAATCTTTAGCATAATTTAATGCTAAACACTATGCTCAAAATCAGATAATTATCTCTGATTGTATGCAATCTATATAGACAGTGGGAAGAAGACTACACAACTTTTTGCATGGTAATGAATTATACATATTCAAAGATCTGTTTATTTGTTTTTATTTATTTTCTTGGATCAGGCTTTAAAGTGCTAAGCACTGAGAAAACTATTGAACCAAAACATTACTTAATTTAGAAAACTTGAATGAAGATTAATAATTTTTAATAGTGTTTCACTTCTGTAGACCATCTGATATTATGAAACGTTCACAAAGGAGATCCAATTTTTTTCACACAGCTTCTACAGTGCAGCAGTTTTTTTGCTCCACATTTTGTAAATAAAACTGAAGCAGCTTGACCATGGTGCGATTAAATATCTCACAGTAAGGAACAGTGTGATCAGCTGATTTTTCACTATTCTCCAGTTTGTGTGCAGTGCGTAAAATGTGCACAAAGGGATTCTTCAACTGCAGTAAGTTGCCTGGGCTTTGGCACGTCACTGTACATACCGACGTTGACAGTCTGTGCACACAGTGACCAACTCTGTTGTCCAGTCATCTAACCCTCTGTCCTGGAAGTCTCACAATTCCATCTGTTATGCCCTGTGTGGTTCAGCCAGCACTCACTTCGAACAGTCCCAGAAAGTCTGAGGTAAACTCTCCGTTGCTGGACGCAGCCATAATGTAAATAATTTCCTGCTCAGTTTTTGTGATGTCCTGAGATCCATCAAAAAGCAGCCCCCCAAAAGACTGCAACCTGGCTTTTAACTCTCTGCTGATGTGAGTGATACTCTCCATGATATGTGTGCCCCCTTCACGTAAATGATATGCACTTCCAACATTTAATCCCAGCCAATTCAGTCAATGAATATCCTCAAAATAGGAAGACATGGGAGGTGCATGTTTAGCTTTATGGATGACGAGGAGAAAAAGTGGGCGACATTTCTTTTCGGTTAGCTTGTTTATTAGCAATGGCTTGCACCATGTTCATGCGCCCATTGTTCTTTCATGCTTGTCAAATGAAGGGTGTTTCAAATTCTTTGAGCTTCTATAAAACGCACCTGTTTTGTCTGCAAGCCACTTTTTCGAAAAAAAAAAAATTGGCTCCACCTCCATTTGTTATTTCATTGTCGGTGGCGAAAAGCCAAAGAAGATGCCTAATTTATCTTGTTTTTTTAACATCTCCAACTGTAGTTGATAAGCAACGTGTAACGTTAGATGAGA
The DNA here is from genome assembly GCA_013363375.1 of Menidia beryllina. Lineage (NCBI taxonomy): Eukaryota > Metazoa > Chordata > Actinopteri > Atheriniformes > Atherinopsidae > Menidia > Menidia beryllina. The sequence goes on along the minus strand of JABUIW010000011.1, from coordinate 1,072,145 downwards.
TACTGGTGTTGATAATGTGATGGTCAAGTACGCAAAGGCATGTGGTAAGACAATTGACGTTACACATTCCTGATTTTTGTCAAGCATGCATAACTGCGTACCAGTTATATAGACCCCTGCATACAGTACGTATACGTTTGAAGTAAAGGATTGCCTTACTTGTCTCTCATTCACCCTACAAGCCCCAGTCAGTGTTGGCCTGCTCGTTGTTAGGCCACTGTGTCCACCAACTGCAATCAACGAACCGTTTGAGTTTTCTTGATTGCTATATGGCTCTTACACAATGTATTGTCTTTATTTTTGTCCTCTTCGCTTCATTTTCTGTGTCTTTCTGTCCTCAGGCCCGTGCTTCTTAGTCCACCCTAGCATGGAGATTGACTGGAGGCATGAATATCACAACTAGCCATCCATACATCCCCCTCCTTTCACTATCCCATTTCTCCAAGATCCCTCTCTCAGCACTTATCTCAAACTTTGGATCTCATGCATTTTAATCGATGTGTCTATCTTGCTCTTGTCTGCTCTCCCTCTTTTCTTTGACTTTGGATCAGTGACATCCTTCACGGAAAAAAACAACACCCTTCTTGCGCCTTTTAGATAAATATTTGCCATCAGCAAGTAAAATTTATAATTTCCTGACTGAAAAATGTGGTGTTGACATATTTACCTTCCACTCATCTATTTTTTGCTTTTGATTCCTTATTTTACATGCTGCGGCTATTAGTTAAGTGAAGGGGATGGATGGCCATGAAGCATGGAGCGATAGTATCTCCATCAGAATCGTTGACATTGAAAAATGGCCACCTCTTCTTTTATGGCACTGCAGCAAATACACATGCATGCATATTTACACACCTACACGCACACAAAGTCGTACAGACATTTAAATATTCAAATAGGGCCAGATCTTAATGAAAAACGACAAGGGAAAAGTAGAATCAAGTAGCTATTGATGCAGAAAATGAAAAGAGTGGAAAGAGAAAAGAGATGAGAAATTAAGTAGAAAAAAGACAGAGGCAAAGATAAAAGCATCATAGCAGTTACTCAGGGGATGGATAGAAAGTGAAAAAGATGAATAAGGCCTATACATGTGGAGAGGAGTGATAACTTAAAATAACCTTAAAATGAATCAAAATAAAAAGCAGATGATGATAAAAAGCAGTAGTAAAGAAGAAAATATATTAATAAAAGGGAGAAGTAAATATGTTAAAAGCAAATCCAGTTAACAGAAATGGAGTAAATAATTAGTCAAATAAAAAGTGTTTTTTTCAGAAAAACACATACAATTAGAGAGAGGAGAATTATTTACAAGAGGTTGGACACCATGAAAAATTAACAAAAACAGTTTTGATAGTTCAGGCAGATTGAGGAAATTATTTACACAAATTGGCTAAATTAAATGGCTATGAATATTTTTTTAAATGACTAAAACATGAAAATAAAGAAAATGTAAATAATGTAGAACGAGTTATCATAGTTTAGACAATTTGCAACATAACCTGGAAAAATAATCCAAAGCATGGAAGATGTATTGAAAGTTTTGAAAATATTTTTCTTCATAAATGTAATTTAGAGTAAAGATCTGGTGAAGTTGATATTACAAAAAAATTGGCAAAAACAACAAAAAAAAGTTTTTTGTAAACTAAAGACATAATGAAGGTGAACTCGATATCAAAAAACAAGAAACGAAAAAAAAAAAGTTTATTAAAAAAAAAAAAAATTAAAAAAAAAGTTGGAAAACTAAAAAATTATGGTCTAGAAATTTCTAAATAAATGTGGTATTTTCTATAGCTGTGTTATCAATTTATGGGGCACAAATTATCGATTAAAAAGGTGGTTGAACAATGGTTGAACAATTCAACCATTGCACTTAAAATACATTTTCCATGGTCTTCTTCTTTCAATGCTTTCAATTGCAGACATTGACTATATCAAGGACCCCTAACTTTGATTTTTCATTGTATTGGCTGCTTATTTAACTTAAAATATGTATGCTCTTGAGTTCATTGGGAACTTATTTAATTTAATACAAACCTGCAATATCACAGTGAGGATAAGTTTAAACAGTCTTTACATGTCAGATGTATGCGTTTAATGAAACAGATACTTTTTCCAAATAGACATGAGCATAAAATATAACCAGGAACTTAAATCTAACCAAGTATTGGAAAACACACATTACAATATCTTTAGACACCCAAACTCTGCTGAAGCCTTTCTGTTAGGAGTTTGTATGTTCTTCTTGCTCTCTTTCATAGCACTTTGGCTTACTCCCACCTAATAACACATTTATTAATTACTGACCTTATTTGGGGATTAGGATTTGGAGTGAGCATGTATGGTAGTGTTTCCTTTTTGTGTCTGTGTAGCCCAGGGTTGGGCGGTAATAAGGTCTATCAGCGGTATCTTTCAAAAGCAACAGTAACCGTCCTTTAAAAAAATGCAATGCGCTTATATAGGAGATGACGATTAATATAAGATATAATTAAATCAATGCCTGAAAATGATTCTATGTCCAGCAGCAGTTACAGTGGGGCAAAAAAGTATTTAGTCAGCCACCAATTGTGCAAGTTCTCCCACTTAAAAAGATGACAGATGCCTGTCATTTTCATCATAAGTCAACCTCAACTATGAGAGACAAAATGAGGAGAAAAAATCCAGAAGATCATATTGTCTGATTTTTTATGAATTTATTTGCAAATTATGGTGGAAAATAAGTATTTGGTCAAAAACAAGAGTCCATATCAATACTTTGTTATATACCCTTTGTTGGCAATGACAGAGGTCAAAGGTTTTCTATAAGTCTTCACCAGGTTCTCACACACAGTTGCTGGTATTTTGGCCCATTCCTCCGTGCAGATCTCTTCTAGAGCAGTGATGTTTTGGGGCTGTCGTTGGGCAACACGGACTTTCAACTCCCTCCAAAGATTTTCTATGGGGTTTAGATCTGGAGACTGTCTAGGCCACTCCAGGACCTTGAAATGCTTTTTACGAAGCCACTCCTTTGTTGCCCGGGCAGTGTGTTTTGGATCATTGTCCTGCTGAAAGACCCAGCCACGTTTCATCTTCAGTGCCCTGGCTGATGGAAGGAGGTTTTCACTCAAAATATCACGATACATGGCCCCATTCATTCTCTCCTTCACACGGATCAATCGTCCTGGTCCCTTTGCAGAAAAACAGCCCCAAAGCATGACGTTTCCACCCCCATGCTTCACAGTAGGTATGGTGTTCTTTGGATGCAACCCTGCATTCTTCTTCCTCCAAACACGACGAGTTGCGTTTTTACCAAAAAGTTATATTTTGGTTTCATCTGACCATAGGACATTCTCCCAATCCTTCTCTGGATCATCCAAATGTTCTCTAGCAAACTTCAGACGGGCCTGGAGATGGACTGGTTTAAGCAGGGGGACACGTCTGGCACTGCAGGATTTGAGTCCCTGGCGGTGTAGTGTGTTACTGATGGTAGGCTTTGTTACCTTGGTCCCAGCTCCCAGCAGGTCATTCACTAGGTCCCCCCGTGTGGTTCTGGGATTCTTGCTCACCGTTCTTGTGATCATTTTGACCCCACGGGGTGAGATCTTGCGTGGAGCCCCAGATCGAGGAGATTATCAGTGGTCTTGTAGGTCTTCCATTTTCTAATAATTGCTCCCACTGTTGATTTCTTCACACCTAACTGCTTACTGATTAGAGATTCAGTCTTCCTAGCCCGGTGCAGGTCTACAACTTTGTTTCTGGTGTCCTTCGACAGCTCTTTGGTCTTGGCCATAGTGGAGTTTGGAGTGTGACTGTTTAAGGTTGTGGACAGGTGTCTTTTATACTGATAACGAGTTAAAACACGTGCCATTAATACAGGGAACGAGTGGAGGACAGAGGAGCCTCTTAAAGAAGAAGTTACAGGTCTGTGAGAGCCAGAAATCTTGCTTGTTTGTAGGTGACCAAATACTTATTTTCCACCATAATTTCCAAATAAATTCTTAAAAAATCAGACATGATATTCTGGATTTTTTCTCCTCATTTTGTCTCTCATAGTTGAGGTTGACTTATGATGAAAATGACAGGCATCTGTCATCTTTTTAAGTGGGAGAACTTGCACAATTGGTGGCTGACTAAATACTTTTTTGCCCCACTGTATATGTAGTTGAATTTTCTTTTCTACTTTCACGGTAGTGAGACTTTTGATAAAGTTTATGAACTTTCAGAAACGTTATCAAAAACTTTATCAGAGAAAGATGGCAAGTCGCACACCAAGTGACCTTGTCACTAAAAAGAAACGAAATATGCAGTCTGGAAAAACTTTTACTGCTTTGTTTATTAGTGTTTGGTATTGAGGTAGGAGGTCATTAGTAATTTTCACCAGTGCTGTCTCCGTGCTATGATGAGCTCTAAATCCTGACTGAAAATCTTCAAACAAGCTATTGCCATGTAGAGCTGTTTGGCTACTGCTTTCTACGGGACCTTGGAGATGAATTGGAAGGTTAGATATCGGTCTATAGTTGGCTAAAACATCTGGGTCCAGGTTTGGCTTTTTCAAAAGAGGTTTAATTACAGCTACTTTAAAGTACTGTGGCACATATCCTGTTAATAAGGACAGATTGATCGCGTCTAGCAGAGACGTACCAACAAAGGGTAGGACTTCTTTAAGCAGCCTGGTCGTCATGGGGGAACTCCATCATGTGAACTCCATCTATTTCATGAACGTGGCAACAACAAAAGTCCAATGTTATCATTTCTTTTATTATAAAGGTTGTAAATGCCTAAAATATGAACCAACACAGCAGTCCAACACAAACGTTTATTTGGTATATAGTTGGTGTCACGTGCTTGTCTGTCCGTTTGGCCATATCTTTTTTAACGCAAAACCACCTAAACTGTGTGGTTTAACCTGAGATGCGCTGGGCCAAACTGTGTAGGGCTGAGTAGGTACTAATATGGTAATTCAGAACTGCCACACCTGCACCACTAAACATATTTAAACTGGTAACATTCCTCTTTGGTTGAATAGCAGCATTTGGACTAAGGTTTGAGACCACATTCGGGAAACTGCTTCTGAAGGGACAAGAAGATCATGTAGTCACACACTCACCCAAGAAATGAACTTTCTCTCTATTACCATTTTTGAGCTTTGACAACTAATTAAAAAAGATTGCGAAGGATCTTATTCCCATAAGCCAGGTCTGATATTCATAAGCCTTGACATATGTTTCACAACTTTGATTACTTTACACTTTGGTCACATTCTGTCTCCATGAGGGCACATTACATTGATTATATTGTTTGGCTTATTTATGTCCTAAAATGTTCCATTTTAATATCCATCCATTTTTGTAACCGCTTATTCCCTAATGGGGTCGCGGGGGGATTGGAGCCTATCTCAGTAGTCAACGGGTGAGAGGCGGGGTACACCCTGGACGGTCCGCCACTCCATCACAGGGTCACATAGAGATACACAAGGACAAACAACCACACACACTCACTCCTAAGGGCAATTTGGAATGTCCAATCAATTTAAGATGCAGGTTTTTGGACAGTGGGAGAAAGCAGGAGAACCCGGAGAGAACCCACACAGACACAGGGAAAACATGCAAACTCCACACAGAAAGGTCCTGGCTCCCCCAGGGACTGGAACCCAGAACCCTCTTGCAGTCAGGCAGTGGTGCTAACCACTCCACCACTGTTTATATGGACATATGATGAGATGATACTTTTCTGTATTACACAGAATCACATCATGTTTTGCCATAGTCCCTTGGGTTTCCTGTTTTAGTGTTCAACTATTGTAATTTGCTCTGCATTATCTTCATATCTCATCAAAAATCCTATTACAATCTGACTTATTGATCTTTTTATCAACTGGCCACATGCTGATATGACTAAATGTAGACAGACAATGACAGAATTTCAAAGCATGTCCCCTACTATTTAAGTTTCCTCACTTGATTAGCTCGGAAAAGACCCAAAGCAATTATTGACTATAACCATTTCATATAATAGTACCAATATAGTCAGTGCCACAAATTATATACATAGCATAACTGACACTTTGAGATAAAGTGAGGGGATTGAATGAGAGAAATAGCTTTTTCATACAGCACAAAGGTACACAAGTTGCATCTGTAAATGACTTTTAAAATGTGACTATTTCAAGGCTTATGCAAGACAAATAGTTATTCATTGTTTAAATATAATGTACATGAGATGTCAAAGTTCCATTCACAGTTTTCTGGCATCCAAGGTCTACATGTTGACTTTTGTCCCTTCTCTCACCTTTCTCCAGAGTAGTCACACTGAGCTGATGATGATGGAGAGCAAGAAAACCAGCCTGTTAAAACAGGCTGCATATCTGAGGAAAAGTGTGACTGAACTTCCGCAAGAATTCAGCTTCAAAATGCATAACCTAGAAGACACGTGGAACCAACTGGAGGTAACACACACATGTAGAGATACCAGTGTTAGAATTAGGGTAAGAATTATTTTAGGTCCTTATATACCATTCGGTGCAAATGGTAAAGGTATGGTTCAGAGGTGAGAGAATACTTTTTGGACCTTTAGAGTCTTTCCATTGCATAGATGAATGCACCTATGCACGAATAGATGGATGCATTGATGGATGAATGGATGAACGACCTTTCTGGTGAGTTATACATTAGTATAGGTTAACATATTGCGAAACAAAATACTAAAATGATAAAAAACAAAAGAAAAAACAGAGGGAAAATGTCTTTCTGTGAGGCCATTCTGCTTCTATGAACTCAGGGCTTTCTCATTTAATCTTGCAAGTTTTATTTATGGACATGGGTTTAACATTGCATGAGTGTCAAATTTCAACCAATCATAAGCTTCAAACATCTGGGGTATGAAGAAGCTGAAGTCTTGATCAAAGTTTAAGATCATGTTAAAGCTGCCGACTTTAACATGAAATTAACAATGGCAAAGGGAAGGTAGCAGTATTTCTAGATCAGCTTTGAATATGACTCAATGCACAATAGCGCTTTAACATGGGTTTCCAACCAGCTCGTGAAAGAAAAGTGATGTAACACAAACCAGATGATACTGGTAATGGCAAAAAGTTATTTATTAACTAAAAGAAAGATTCAGCCAATGACCATAAAGACATACTGTATATCAAATCCCAAAAATAGTAACAAAACAGGACACAGACCAACAGCACTTAAACCAGAGGATCCAAGGTAGTACAAACAACCACAGAAAACCAAACTGGAATGATTGAAAAGAGTCCAAATTAAATTCAAGTGCCACAGCACAGTTCCAAAACATGGAAACATATCCTCCGAAGGTGTACACACACACACACACAGGCATGAGGGCAGGGCCTTAACAATATGCTCCACGAGTTCTTGACTCCTGGCTCCTTAAATCCAGCGTGTGGTCCCTCCTGATTGGTGGAATGGCGACCTCACACGTGGATGGCATCAGCTTATTACTGCAGGAACCTTGGGAGCTGTAGTCAGGCCTCAGGAAATAGAGAGGGAATTAATCCCTCCTCACAGGATGCGGCAGTGGTGGTAACACATGGACTTGTAAAAGGCAGAGTGAACAGTGTTTACTGGAAATGAGTTCTGGAAGTGTTTCATCGCTCATGCAATCATTTGCATGACAATATCGTGACTGTTTTAAATTCACTACCACTCGAGGACCAGAGAATTACAGCGTCCAGTATGAATTTTTGAGTTTCATTTGCATAGAGAGACCTCTGAATATTTTGTTGATATTGTATACCATGGGTGATAGAAAACTCACAATATTTCTGGTGACCCGGTTGTGTTTTTCTGTGTAGACATTCCATATGCTTTTACCTCTACTTTCAATAAAATATTGGTTTATGATATTAGGAAAATATGGCAGTCTGTTTAGTTACTTTTTACAGAGGAATCCAAACTGCGTGTGGATATTCTGAGTCTGAGTTGATTAATCATTTTTGTCTAAATGTTTGAATATCAAATAACAATAAATGGCATAAAAAACATGGGCTTTACATACGGAACTGGAACACCTTGAGTTACTCAGATTTGTATCCCGTAATTCTACATTGCTAGTGTGAACACAGTTCATAGTTCTTGTTTGTTTGTGTGTGTAGTGACATATGCATCAACTTAAATTAAACATTTTAGAAATGTGACACTAGCAATAGATCACTCCTCTCATTCTCCCTCACTTCTGAGTTTCTGCCACAGTAACCGGACTAACCTAAAGTGCTATCACTGACAAGAAGATATGTGAAGACAGAGCACTGTTTCACTGGCAATAATATTACGTTAGATGGTGCAAAATCAATCTAATGCCTCGATCAATCAGTTCCAAAATACTTCTCAGATAAAGCCTATTAGGACAATCAAAATACAATCCGTTCAACTTCATTAAGTTTAAAAAATATTTGATTCATACAGAGCCTATTTAAAAAGCTCCTAGCAAAGGAAATGCTAGTTACCAATGTAACCAAGGTTCCCAGAAAACTGAGTGAGGCATCTGGCATGACTACTCACAGCAGCCCTACTACTAACAAAGTCTGTCAACGACAGACCAATGCTTGGCTCAGGAGCACCTGTTCCCCTTTATAAGGGCCTGCAGTCCTGTACCAGACATTCGTAAACACATTTCTTCCACATTCAGATTCATGACGGGCAAGGTGTTAAGATGGTTCATTCAGTTTCCAGAGAACTGGAGTTACACTGGTAACCTTACATTTTCTCTCAAACATCACTTGCTATCTCACCTTGGGAGATACTGAATGGTGGTGATTACCAAGTCTGTCAAAACAGTGACCTGTGAGCAACATGTCCACAAACCACATGTCTCCCACCACCCGCATTATATGTTAAAAAGCTTAAAAGTCCATACTAAGGACTGAATGTGGCAAAGAGGATGCAAACATATCCAGGCATTAAAAGCGTGTGAGGGATTTCCAGTTTGCCGCCTTGTAGTAAACACCCACCCCTTAAATATGGTGCACGATTTTGAAGTCCCTCTTGTGATTGATTTTTATACCAGCAACAAAAGCTTTATTATTGTAGAGCAAGTCCCAGAGAGAGCACAACACATCCATAAAGAATAATTAAAAGGAAATTATATTCCTGTCTCCACTGCAATTTTAAAATAGTTGGCACATTTCATCATTTGGAATTCAGAATATTGTCATTCACTTTCAACAGAATACCATACCCAAATAAGTCTGGCCTCTCATTGTAATGTCCAGAGGGCCAACCGTTGGCGACGTGGGTGAAGACCTCTGCCCATGACTCTGTGACACCAAGTCCTTGTGCAGTGGCAGTGGACATTGCTTGGTGAGGAGAAGATTCACCGGTTCCGCCATCCAAGGCCTGCTGGGCCATTATGCCACTATTTTAATCAAACATTGCTCCCTCTCTCTGTTCAGCACCAATACTATCAGGCTTTGCTCAGCAAATTTATACAGAAACACATTTGACCACGGGTGCCCCAGCTCATCCACCATAATGAGTCTTAATTTCAAGTGAAAAGAAAAAGCCACACTGCATTTTTGTATGATGTGATGAGGTCTATGGACACATGGTCGAATCTCTTCCACACTTGCTTGACTCTCTCCGGGTTGAGCATACACACCCCACAGAGTGGATTTTTCCTGTGGAAAGTAAATCTGCTCTTCTGATCAACACACTGGGGATGTGTCCTGCAAGTAATGAGAGCAGACACTGACTCCTCCACATTGAAGGGTGGAGGTCTATGTTTTTTCTTAAATAGTAGCTGGTGCATGGATGCAGTGAAATTACACCAACACTGTAGTGGTATCCTAGAATCAGTTTTTATTGAGTGTAAACCTTACTATTCCTCGAGAGAGTTCTCCTGCTCGTGGGAGTTTACATCCCTCCCCAAGTCCCCCACCTGCGAAATACTGCACCAGCTAGATAAGCAGATTTCAACCGTGGAAACCTCTTGACCTAATTCAGTAGTTCTTGTGATGGGAGATTTCAACACCTGCAATCTCTCAGGAGCTGTCGAATTATATACAGCTGGTGACATGTGCTACGAGGGACAACAACACCCTGGACCACTTCTATTCCACCATTAAGAACTCATACCGCTCCATCCCGTGTCCGCCTTGGACATTATGACCACTGCATCATTCAAATGGTCCCCACATACAAGCAGCAATTGAAGGGGTCCAAACCATCAAGGACTACAGTGAAGAGGTTGACTCCAGAGGCAAGGGACACTCTTCAGGATTGCATGGAATCTACTGATTGGAAATCACTGAGGGGGCCTGAGACACCGTATGTTCCTACATCGGTTTTTGTGAGGAGGTCTCCTTCCCAACCAAAACTATCACATGGTACAACAACCAAAAGACCTGGTTCTCCAAGCAGCTCAGAGAGTTTAGATGCCAAAAAGAACAGGCATACAGTGAATGTGATGTGGACACATTAAGGCTGGCCAAACATGACCTTAAGGGGGCCATCACAACTGCTAAAAGAGACTATTGTGCAAGACTTGAGCGTGATTCAGCCACCAACGACTCTGCAGTTGTGAGGAGTACCCTCAGGACCACTACAGGGTACACAGGTAAAAGCCTTGCCATCACTCCCTTCCCTGGACTAGCTGACGATCTCAATACCTTCTACACCAGGTTTGAGAGAACACTTGCCCCTCCTTTGTCTTTAATCCCTGGCCCCGCTCCTTCCTTTCACACAGGCACTGACCCTCCTCCCATCCCTCATCCCCCCACACACCTCACACTGTCGCCCTGACATCTGTGGACATGAATAGTTTTGAGAAGCTGTCCTACCTTAAACCAATCACTGACCCCTTCTTGGACCCTTTACAGTTTGCCTACGGAGCAAATCGTTCTGTTGACGACGGCATCAACCTCAGCATCCACCATATACTGATGCACATGGACCAGCCGAGCTTCTACGTCAGGGTCCTGTTCAAGGATTACTGCTCGGCCTTAAACGTCAGCCTCCCAGACCACCTGCAAACTACTACAGCTATACTCTCCCAGCCCCATCTGTGAGTGGATCACTGTTATCCTCTCCAACAGGAAGCAACAAGCAGCTTCCTGTCTTCGCCCCTCACCACCAACAACTATGCTTCACAAAGTTGTGTCCTCTCCCCCTACCTGTTCTTCCTGTATATCAATGACTGCCTCTCCAGCCACCCATCCCGCAAACTGGTCAAGTTTGTGGATGACACCACGGTCCTGGGCTTTCTCAAGATAAACGATGAGACGGCATATGGGGACACGGTGTCACAGTTGGCAGCATGGTGTGCAAACAACAACCTGGAGCTCAACATTAATAAGACGTTGGATATGGTCAAGGTCTTCCGCAGGCATCCCCCCCTCCACCCCCCACTTCTCATCAACAGTTCTGCAGTTCAGGTGGTTAAATCTGTGAAGTTCCTAGGCACTACCATCACCGGCAATCTCAAGTTGAGACACACTCAACCAAGGTCATCAAGCAGGCACATCAGAGGATGTTCTTCCTCAGACTGCTCCGCAAGATCAACGTCTCCTCCAAGGTTAACTCCCACTTCTACAGAGCCACCATTGGGAGCGTCCTCACCTACTCCATCTCTGTGTGGTACCCTGCACCCGTGCCCACACCAAGAGCAGAATGGAGCGCATTGTGCACACAGCAAGCCACCTCACAGGCTTCAAACAGGTGCTTGTGTGGGTTCTGCACACCAGAAGATCCCAGCAGAGGGCTTAGAGCATAGTTTGGGACCCATCTCACATAACTCACTCCCTATTCTTTCGCAGATAATCCTGCTGGAAGCTCTGAATCTGTAAAAACAAAAAAATTGGTGAATAGTAATTTCAAAGCAAAAATCACAATGTTGACAACAGTGATGGCAATGGCATTTGTACAAGCAAAATAGTATTACAAGCAGAGCTGAATCTTTGTGATAGATTGAGTTTAAGTCAGACTGTGTGCAATTTTACTTGTTTCACTAAGTTTAGGTTTGTATATTGTTCCACTATAAATCTGTCAGTAATGCCCATTTAGAAATATGGGGAAAGTTAATAATTAAATTCAGGTAAACCTGAACATGAGCAAAACCAACTGAGAAAAGATAGCTTACTATTTTTAATTAGTAGCACCAGAATACTACATGATTTTCCTGTTTTGGCAGTTATTGTGTATAAGTGATATGTGGCAATCTATTGGAAAGCTGAGACAAGTGATTTTGTCGATGTGAATCGTTATAAAATAAAACAACCTCAACAGATATAATCATGACAACAACAATCAAATTTATGGTGGCACTATGTTGAAAATCAGATAATCAAAAAGGTAATTACTAGTCATCTCATTTATCCAAATAGAATTTAAATCAGTATATTACTAGTTGATCTATTTCTGCCTTGTGTCTGACACGTCCAAATACATCTTGTATTCACATAAACATTGCTCTATTTTCACCTGTATTTTCACCTGTTCAAAGACATCCAAATGCAAGGCCCAGGGACGGAAACACAAGGAGAAACCAATGACTTAAGAATAACATGTTCATGAACAAGAACCAGCACAGCCAAAGCTGGATAATTTAAAAAACTCAACTCAGAAAAAAACTAAACAAAACCTAGAACAAAAAACAACAGGAAACACACCGGTAGGACAACGGGGAAACGCAACCTGAGGCAGAGACATGAAACACATAAGAAGACAAAATTATGATAAAGGGGGTATTGATAAAGAAGCTTTTATAGATAATTGTGATTGGGGAATGAAAGCCAGGCGACTGAGAAACATAGGTGCAGGGAGTTGAGAGAGATATTTAGAAAAGGAGGGAGCTGAGGGAAGTGAAGTAAACTGAGAAAAGGGGAAAAGAAAGAAAGACAAAAATAAAAACAGAAATCAGGAAACCAAGACAGACAGGCTACTAAAATATAACACAGGAACTAAAACATGGGAAAACCAAACCAAAATTCAGGTCATGACAATAACTTGCTGAAAATGTACCTCTTTTGCATGTTTAGGAAGAATCTGAGCAGGGAATTTACACTTTGTTGTCCACATATAAACATGTCTGAAAAATTGGAAGTAAACAAAGTCATCAACAATAAAGATAGTTGCCATACAATTCTGATAACATAATTTTGTGGGAAGATCAATCATGAATTTTCTCATTTATTAGAATAAGCCTTATTTTGCGATACTTGGAATGCATAAAACATAAGCATACTGCGTTTCAGATTTTATGGTAGATACAACCTTTGTTATTATTGACAGAAAAGATTTTTAAATGCCAAGACCATTACAAATACTTTGTCTGAACACCACTGAAAGTACTTTGGAAATTCTTATCTAACTGTTAACAAATATACCTTTAATTGATCTACACATTTACTTATGTCCATGATTAATGGCAGTATATTTATTGATTGATATGTTTTACATGATTGAGTGCCAACACAAATTAACTGAGTTTTTTTTCTGCTATCTCTTTTTAGAAAATTCTATCAGACCATTTAGGATTGAATTCTTCTGAGCAAAGCGCCTCATCAGATGTGAACACTCTGGTTTGGGATCAAAGCTCTGCTTTTGAAAACGCTCACTCTTCCCCATCTGCTCGAAGTAATTCACTTTTGGATCAGCTGGAAGCACGAATCAAGGAGCTTAAAACATGGTTGCGAGAAACAGAGCTCCTCATCTTCAACTCTTGCCTGAGACGGGACAGAGACATGTCTAACCAGATGCAAAATTTTAAGGTAGGAAAAACAATGCTGGATAGTTTTTTGTGATGCTGGTCCAGTTTAGCATTCACTGGTTTTTTGTTGGTTTGTAAATGACATCTCAGATAATTTGATTTTTTGGGGGGGAAATGCAGTACCATTATTGTTATGTTTTATTTTATGCTCTTACAACAATATTGCAATAAAAAACTCATATAGTCCTTCTTATTAATTGTATCCATGAACCAGTTGAACTGATCCCTCTTTTAAGTGCAGCTTTGTAACGTATTTCAAATTGAATTGTATTTGGGACTGAAATTACTTCAATCAACTAGCTACATTCTTATGAGCAAGGCGACTGTTTCAAAGAGTCTAGGTAGATAAATTAGGCTTTAAATTAAGTGCTGCTTTTAGTTTGGGTTTATAGTGTCTTCAGACACTAAGGTTTCTCTTATTCAGAAACAATGCCACATTTTTCCATATATACCTTTCAAGTTGTTTCTTTTGTCAAATAAATAACATCTGTATATTATGTATAAATACACATACATATTTCTCCCTTTATCTATCACAATACAAAGCATTTGTTTTTCAAAATGTTTTGGAAAAAATAGTACCACTCTACTGTGAATTTGTAAGTCAATCTGTTGTTATATAACAATGTAATAAGAAGCCAACTGGAAGCAGGTCTCTTCTTTAAAACTGATGTATTGAGAAAACAGCAGTTAGCCTAAGTAGCCATGGGACATTAACAGCATATCAATCAGTCAACATCACACACTGAAATCTTAGTTGCACTGATTAAACTGGCCCTGCAGAGTGAATGACAGCCAGACGAGTATGCCACATTTATCAAAATGCAACTGCTGAAATGAATGAATGTGGAAATATGGGTCGTCACATGTTAAGAAGTTAAGACATACTTTGCATCTGTTGTCCACAAGTCCAATAAAGGTCACAGAACTCAATCAAGTCAATATAGCCAATTTATTTATGGAAAAAATTACACTTGAAGCCCCATTATTACAGCCAGTGCTGTCTATCTGTTGATTGTAGCAATTTGTTTGGAGAAAGGCAGAAGGGAGTTTACCAGCAAAAAGAAGTTGACTCCATTTTAGTGATCATTTCTTGTTTTTAGACCTGTGCACCCACAGAGGCGGTTTCTGGTAATATTGTTATTGTAGATCATATTTTTTTTTACTTTAACTTCTAAAACCGTGTAGTTATTTTTCATTTTTCTTACTCTACCCATAAATCAGGCATCTAGGACTGCTATGTTTAAGCTTTGCAGTATTGCCAAAATTAGGGACATTGTTTCTCACGATGATGGAGAAAAAATGTCCCTAATTTTCTGAGAAACATTTTGATAAATTTCCGTGATGCTGTAAATTTAGAACATGCATTTATTACTTTAAGATTGCAGAACTGTAATTTGTCATTATAAGGTTGTCCAAACAAATCTCTGCAAAGCCTCTACAGCGGCAGAGTTAAAATTAAAAGGAGACTGAACATATTTTTCCATCCTTAGCTTTTCCTCACTGGCTCCCTGTTAAATTCAGAATATAATTTTGAATTCCACTCTTCCCATAATCTACTGTGTTCTTAATGACCAAGCACCATCATATCCTAAAGACTTCATAATTATGTATTTTTCCAACCGAGCACATCGGTCTCAGACTGCTGATCTGTTTGTTGCTTCTAGGGTTTGTAAAAGTTACATTTGGCCCCCCTCTCTTATGAAACCAGCTACCAGTATATGTACAGGAAGCAGACACCCTCTCTACCTTGACGATTAGTCTTAAAAAGACCCTGAAACATCCCAGAATAAAGCTGCTGTAGACCCAGACGACTAGGAGACCTTTCCTCTCTCTGTTTCTCCTTTTTTTTTAACTTCTTTATCCAATTCTCTTCAGGTAGCCCTGAGCTTCCGTGGTGTTGTTTGTTTATTTGTTATTCATTTTTCTTCTAATTATCTTTCTTCTTATTCTAAATATTGAATAATATTTGATGCGATTTGGCACTGCATAAAAAAGTTCAAGCAAACAACTAAAAAGTGATCACTTTTTATACAAAGCCCATGTTATTTGCATGTGCTGTGAGACTTCCTCTCTTTTTGCTTCTCATTTTTGCTTCACTCTTTTCAAGTTTTCTGCCTGTACCTTGGCTTTTAATTGAATTAGTGCTCTTGTGAGATATGGCATGAGCCAAACTTTCCTCAGGCAAGCCCTGGGTTTCTGATGACTCCCTATTGTATTGAAAATGTTATTTGGGCTATATAGATCTACATTTGATATGGATGAATTTACAGATACCCAGTGAAACTCTGTACACTCCGTGTATGAAGGTATGCAAGCTGAAAACTAATCTTGCACAGATAACAGTTGTGTTTTTCTATAAATTAAAGATGATTTTTTTACATTTTTTAAATTGGATTTATGAGGATGTTAGAGTTTGAGTGTAATTTTTATATTACACTAAAACTTGTCTTAACCCTTGTATTGTCTTCACTTTTGGGACCCTCTGGTATCCCTCGGGTCAAATTGACCCGTGACATATATGGGGCTTTAAAAACCATTGTGAAATAAAATTTTACTTCATAATCTATTTAAAAATATTGTCTTTATCTACATTTCAAACAATTGAGATAACATATATGTTTAGGGAATGCAATCAGTCTCTCCTGGAACACAATTAACAATGGAAGTGTTATTCGTTTTTTTGTCATAAGGTTATAATTCATGTTAAATATCCACTATGTGATCATGCTTATCTTGGAAAAGTTTAAGTGGGACAATGTTTTCATTAACATTTATTACTTTGAATGCAAACTCTCAATACATAAACTGGAACTTCAACAATCAATAACTTTTATCTTATGAAATACTTGCAACAGGGTTGATGCTTTTGAAAAATGACAGGCATGCCTGTTTACAAAACACATGCATCACAAAATTTGACAGTATGTGTACCACAGATGTACTTTTTGCAGTTTCAGAATCACTTTCAGAATCAGAATGGATATCTAAATGATCCTCAAATTCGGAGACATCTTCTTCTTCCACATTGCTGTGTTCCTGACTCTCTTCAAATATGAGCTCCAAAGCTCTCTGACAGCTAAATCTTTTTGTCATACTGAGGGTGGAAGAATCTGTACTGTGATGCAGTGGTATTTATCTTTTTTGTCCCCCCCTTGATGGGCAGGTGCGAGAAATATAGTGCGAGAAAATTGTTTGATGTATCAAATGTTATGGACAATCATTCGAAAAAAAGGGGTTTACAGGTGGACACATGAAAGAGGGTGCGGGAAAGAGTGGGAAAGAGTGCGGGAAAGTGAGAGCAAACAGCTTCTCACTGCTTAGATTATAATAATGCAACATTATGTGTGTGTGTGTGTGTGTGTGTGTGTGTGTGTGCGTGCGTGTGCGTCCGTGTGTGTGCGCATACAAGCATGCGTGTGTGTGTGTTTGTGTCTCTGTGTGTCTGTCGGCATGTTTCTGTTTGTCTGTGTGTCTTGTGGGCATGTTTTTGTGTGTCTCTGTGTATGCGGGTCAATCTGACCCGAAGACCATACGAAGGATGTAAATGTGTGGGGTATAGTAGCATGTGTGCTCAAATATTTTTTTTTGTTTATACATGTTCATCACAGAAAATAAGGTAAGGCCATTGAGTTTCAGGTAGAAAAAATGTATACTCGTACCATTTTTCTTATTGTAAAAATTTGAAACGGGTCAATTTGACCCGAAGACCATACAAGGGTTAACAAGTAAATCAGGATCTGAACCCCCAACTTGCCATGCCAAAGAGACTAGTTTTACCACTACACTATCCGGGTTTAGATTCAGGTTTTCTACTCTTAAAAATCCAAAGATGGTTTCATGCACTTGAGAAGAGAAAGATTATCTTTTGCAGAACAGAAAAGAAGTCTATAAGACTTCATATTTATCTCGTTTTCAAGCACCTGATCTAATCTTGAAGCTATTTTGAGAGTATTGCTTGGTAAGATGCTTTTACTGATTATTTATGCATCTGATACTCTGAATAATGCCTGTTGGGTTCTTGTATGTACCTGCTCGGTCCTAATTTTACACCACATCATATTACGGCTATGACATCATGAACAGTCTAATAGGTCATAATTGTAAGGAAAGACTCCCCCTCTCCACAAAAATGCACATATCAGACACATCTCACACATATGATTGTGCATACTACCCACAACACCTACCTAAACAAACACAAACACACAATGAAAAATTGCTCATTCAACTAACAGAAGGTGACAACAACGCTCTGATAATGGTACCTTGTGCATGATGAGGGTTAAAGATCCACAACTCCCTGCAAAGAACACAGGATGCTTTGCATGTGACTTTGATTATTTCTATCTGCAAGTGTTTTTAGCCATAGTTCTGTTTTTTATTTTCTTGATTTCATGTGTATGACTTTGGCTGAAGCACTTTCTAGTGTTTTGAAGATATGTTTTCTCCTCGAGAGCTGCTTTTTAGAGGTTGAAGGCGAGTAAATAGATGAGACATTACCATGTTTATAGTATCAACGAACAAATTATACCTTCATCTTCACCTGCGTGGAGGAAAATAACTGTTTTTTTCTTGAACTGAAGGAATAAGAAACTGAAAATGAGAACCAGAGAGAATTGGGTACAAAAAGGGCAAAAGCTTGAAGGGTCAGTCAGGATTAAAGAAAGATAAGAAGAGTGAACAAAGAAATATGGCATTGGTGAAGGACTTGAACATAAGTCAAAATGACTCTACCAGATTCAAATTAATAGTCCTGTAGAGTTTATCACATTGAGGATAAAAAAAGGATACACGTCATTGCAATGAGACAGAAAAAAAATTATATATATATATTAATTCCGATTCAGTCACCAAAGATTTTTATATCATTCTGCTATCTTAAGCACATCTTGTTTTTTGCATGATCAAGTTGATTCATCTAATTTTCTCACAAATTTATCCTTTCCTCAGATCATGTCAGGTAATTAAATCATAAGACAATGCGGTTTGATTTGCTGAGATCATAAGATGAGTTCGACCACTTCATGTGTTAAACCCCAATGTCATCTTTCATCACTGTGACCGTAAAATATAGAGGGTGATCTAATAAACTAAGTTAGGTGCTGCTGTTATTTACAATTAAGTGTTTGAAAATGCCTATTCATGTTGAGTGCAGAAAGTGGCAACAGGGGGCATGGCTAAAAGATTAACCTATTAGCAATATCCAGCAACTGACCATGCAAACTCGTTGCTTGTGGTGTTGGAAAAAATGGGCTTCGAATGATCTAGCAAATGGTGTCTTGAAAAAACTAAATTTGGGGATTTTGTTCATATTTTGTGAAAGGGTCAAATAACGACCTCAGACAAAAAAAAATAAAATAATATATTTTATCTGGGATTAGGCTTTAAAGGGTTATGTTATTCATCTGATTGAAATGCCTCTTAGCAACAAACACCTATTGTAGTTCTTCTTATTATGTAGAAAATATATAAAAGGTACATATGTGTGGTTTATAGATATTTAAGACAGATTTTTCATAGCTTCATTTGCATTTGCCTAGGAGAATGCAGAACTGTTAAATACCAATGTGCTGTCAAATGAGTACAGTATGACAACACTGTTTTCTGTCTGCATCATTTTATTTGTTCACTTGTCTTTCCTGAAGTCAAACCTGAATGCACATGTGATTTTTCTCTAAATCTAAAAGTGTCTTTAATCAGATATTAAATTAATTTTATTTTTGAAAGAGTGCTTCTGGTTGACGCAAACAGTGAATAAAAGGAACTTAGCTAAACTTCTGCATATCCATGTGTAGAATGACAGATTTGCCTCATGCTAACACCTGAGGCCAAAAATGTCCATCCATCCATTATTGATCTACTTTTATCTACATTTATCTACAGTGAATTATACCCTGCATTAGTTTGTTACTTTTGTCATGATGTGATTAACCTGATCGAATAAATGTAGAGTGAATTCATGTTACTGGGCTCAGTGGTTTCAAAATATTGCACAATAATTCTCGGTCCTCAATAATTCATCTTTCTAATTGAATTACTTCTGTAGTATACACAGCCCTAGTATTGAGCATAGAGTTATTTTTTTGTTGCCTTGAGAAAGCATCTTTAATCACTTGCCAGGGTGCCCTTGAATTAGCCTGTGCAGAGGAATATGGTTAAAAGTAATTCAGTGACTTCAATTCAGGAGATGGAGAGATGGAAGGATAAAGAAATTTGGAAAGGGAAAATTGTGGGAAGTTTAAGATTACACTGGCATCAGCTAAGGGAACGTGTTGGAACAAAGTCTCAACAGGAATTCATTAGGCTCATTGTGCGATAATGAGTGCTTGTGGTTTCAATTGACTAAATCAACAAATAGAATTAATCAGAGATTTCTAATTAATGGTAATTGATTGAAATTTCCATGTGTGCCAAGAACACTGTGAAATTCTTATTTTCTCTCTTTTATATCTCATTTTTTGTCATTCTTGTTACCCATTGTTTTTTTTTCTATTTAATGAGAATTTTTGTCGTTAATTTCTTTACTTCTAACTGCTCACTTATTTCTTTCATTCTCATAAATCTTCAACCATGATTTCTTAGTTGCAAAAGTAATAAAAGGTTCCGCTGTAATCCTTTTGTTTATCACTGAGACCTACTCAGGACAATATATAATAATAATTCTTGTATTTATCCAACAAAAAGGAGTCTATTGAAACAATCTGGCCAAAGCTCTGCAGGCTAAACTGCAACACTTGGTCAATTCAACTGGTGATCAAATTTCTAATACTCATATATGCTCACCTACACTCAAAAGAGCATCAGAATTTCTCGTGCATTGTAGATTTTCAGAGATCCATTCTTTTCATTTAACCATTTTTTGTAAAAAACTGGGCAGTTTTTATCAATAGCGCTGACTTCCCTGGAAAGCTTCTTATTTTTTTGTATTGAACATGCATGAAATGGCTACTGAAAAAATAAGTTCACCAGCCCACCTTCACTTAAAGCATTTCCAGTAAGTTTTCAAGAAAAATTCTTTAGATCAAAGTCAGTACAGGAAATTAAGCTATTCGTACATTGAGGATAATCTTTTACAGAGTGGTTGCTGCCTTTAGTGTTGCTTAAACGTTTTCTCAGGCATTCCCACAACATTTTACAGAGGTTGTTTTAGTCATAATTTGATCCCCCTAATTTATATATACACTGGCACAATGACTTGAACTTTAATTGTTCCTCCACTCCACTGTTTATGTAAAAAAGAGCGGTGCATATTTTTACAGATATCAAGCAAAGTATTGAAACATGCCACTTTATATATCTCAGTAGGTCAGTCTATGACCTGAAAGTTTCTTATAGATCACTTTTGGTTTATATATGTGAGGTGGACACTGCCGTTCACATTTTTAAAAAGAAATCTTTCAATACTTAAATCAGTTTTTTTTTATAATCTTGAAATCATCTGGTTTTTTATGTGCTCTTAGCACATTTAAAGAAAAAGCCTGATTTCCTCCACCTCTCATCGATTTTCTCATTTAAGAGTATCACACATGTTAAATAGAGACATGAAAACTGCACTAATAATTTTCATTCACCTCTTTTTTCTTTTTATACCTCCCCTTTCTCTCTGCATGCCCCTCTTCATGACGGGTTTTGATAATTAGATTGTCGAGATGAGGAGGTGGAGGAGAGCTAAGAGGATTTCATTTGTCGAAGACAGAGATTTACGAATGAGAGATACGGGAGGTTCTGAAGTGCGGGGAGTGAGAGATCAAGCTTTTGAGTGACAAGAAGCAGAGTAAAGGAAAGAGACATAGTTGAAGGGAAATAAGATAAATTTGTTTCCTTTTAGTTTATTATAATTAAACACAGAGAACAAGCAGTTAAGAAGTAAATACATTGCTTGTAGTTTTTGTGTTTTTCACGTTAGTCATTCACATGGAAAATTTTACAAAGAAGAACAAAAAAGGTTTGTCTGAGTAATAAATCAAAGAACACCTGATTTCTTCAGGAAAAAAAAAAGCAGCAACTGTTTTTCTTTAATGGGACATTCCAACGTAATCCTTCTAGTGAATTTCAACAGTGGAAACAACATTTGGAACCTCTAAAGAATAGTTGAATTAACCTCAGGGCTCTACCAAGACGGGTAGAGATTATTCTTATTTGTTTGCTCTGTATTAGTGGTTGTTGCATTTCGATAGTTTAAATCTAGATCTATGGGACAGTATCTGTTCTGTTGACATTTGTTCTCCAGGATGCTTCTACATAGATTTGTGGGACAGTAAAAAAAAAAAAAAAAGCAATTAGGATAATTCATCTCAAGTGAAAATAAATGCCCTGTTTGTTCTGCATCACTTTGAGACAAATGCATGGACAACAATATGGACATATTTTTGATGTTGAAGTAAATGTTGTTTAATATGGAATATTATGTTTGAATAGAACTTAACTGTTTAAAAGAAGTCTGAATATTAACCCATTGCCCAATGGGTGTTTTTTTATACAAAAATTAAACCAAATACAGGGGTATTTGTGCAATGGAGGAATTTTCATGAGTGGAAGACTAACTTAACTCTCCCCAAATTACTTGCCTGCAGGATAAACAAGATTTCAGTGACTACAATTTTTGTAGATGTCAAAATTAATTGACAAATCCTTTTCGACTATCACTCAACATCGTGAGGAGGTTTCATGCGCTGAAATGTTGTCTTCTATTTAAATGCTTTGGTACTAGCATTTTCATCACCATTCTGACTCAGCCTCTGGCTTGTCTTCTTTCAATTACATGTAAAACTGCAGTCCCTGTGTTCCGAGATACAAGTCCGGCGCCGAGGAGTCTGTTCTGTTCTGAAATTATGCCAGAAACTGCTGCAGCAAAGACAGGTGAAAAAATTTATGGCAAAATGATTATATAAAATAAGCATGAGATAAGCATTTAACAGAAGTAAATAGAAGTGAAATTAACATTTGTTAGACAAACCGTTTAAAAACAAAATAATGAGAAGATTGTTAGTTTTTTTACGTATTAGCCCTTTCTTTACGTTTCTTTTTTTAAATGTTAAAGTGAACCAACAGGAATAAGCTTAATATTGTGAGACGTTAATTCACTGTTATGAATGTCTTAAATTTGTGGGGAAAAAAAAGGTTTACTGTTATTAAAAGTACCTCTTCAATCTCCACCTCTGGGACAGGTGAGCCCCAGGACTGAGGTGGGCCCAGATGCAGAGCAGCATCGAGAGGCCCTGCAGCTGTTGTCAATCAACCTGGAGAGGAGGTGGGAGGCGATCGCGATGCAGGCGTTGCAGTGGCAAAGCAGACTGAAGAAAGAGCTGGTAGAGCAGCAGGTTGGAGCCCCCTGACATTTACACTTTCTTTACACATCTATCTTTCTGTACTGCAGACAGCCAACTGATACATGGTTACAGTTGGTGTTTGATTTTATGCTAAATGTGACATGAAAACAGATAGTAATGTTATTGCAGCTACATTATCATGATGTTTAAAGAACTTTTAGAACCAAGCAATGCTTTCAGGTTGTTTTTACTGTTTCACCAGTTTCACACCTTCATTTTGTCTCTATTAAACAAAATCAACAGCAAAAAGCTGAGGGTAGTTATGTGAAATTTTAAAAATGACTTTATTCACAGTGCAATGCATGAAATAAAAAAAATATATTTTTAAAATATCTAGGAAGTTTGAGCTAATGTATTCTTTTTTGTTGTTCCTAATTCAGCATATGTATAGAAGAAAAAATTCAGATGACGCAGCTTAGCAACAGAACTTAAATTCACCATGTACACATGAATCCACATGGCTCCTGGAAGAGTGAAATGAGTCTCAAACCCCCTCGTGCACATGTAAACTGACCTGTCCATGAATTTAGTTTTGTCCATATGTATCAGGCACATATATTTCCCTGTTTGCACAATACAAGTACAACATATGCACAGGTCTATCTTTTTTGTACCCATAGCATTAGCTCTAAGAGCTGATGCTTTGTAGATAAAAAGAAGAATGAACTCCAGTCAAATTACAATAAGCTCCCCTCTTTTTTCCCTTTCACTACTCGGTTCTTTGTGGCACTGCTCTGTTCACGGCAGAATTTTGTTTCGTTGCTAGCATTGCAGCCTTGTGGATAAATGTATGGGGATATATGATCGTACCATCACTTTAAAACAGGGAGGGAGACAAATGCAACAGTCAAGTGGAGCTTCTGTCCATCTCCTCAGTCAGTGAATGAAACAGTAGAAAGCAGTGAGAAGAGTGCAAGTGGATAGCAATAACATGTAAACTTGACTGATACCTGTAAACAAAAAATAAAATGAAAATAACAGTTACAACAGGTAAAAATTCACAAACATATCAGAACTGTCCATCCCACAGTACAGTTGGAGGTGAGAGTGATAAATCCAGACTTTGTATTGTGGCAACATTCAAAGAAAGCCTTTAAAAAAACAGGCAGATACCAACCGAGAGGAGAACCGTGTCAGTCCATCCAAGCTGAGGCGTTTGATGTTTCTGAATGCCAACCTGCACTGAGGAGAAATGGTTACTGATTTTGATTCTGTTCCGTGAATTTGTTTGTAGTGTTTTGTTTGTTTTTATACAAATTTGAAAAGTAAAGTAAAGTAGAATGCCTGATTTTGTTACAGAACAAATTAACAAAATGTGGCTGTTAAAGGCTTTTCATCAAAACATAGTACAAAAGGGGTTATCAACTGTGGCCTTGTGCCACCGTGGGTGTCTGACAAAGTCCTCCAGAGACCAGGATATACGGTGTAACAGTTTTATTTGAGCGTGTGTGCGGCACCCGCACACACACTCTCTCACACAAGCACACACACTCACACGCCCGGCTAAGGCTCTTTGTGTTGTCGCCTGTTCCTGCTTGTTCAGAGCTGGTCGCTTGTTCTGCTCCAGTTCTCCTCCAAAACCAGTCCTCCCCAGGTCCAGCACGCTACTCTTTTTACAGAGGGGAGAGTGATTAGCCAACCGGTTCCAGGTGTGCTTAACCACTCTCCCCTGGCACTGCTCACCTGAGCCTCCTCCACCCCTCCCCCCTGCAGCTGAGCGCCACGCCCCCTCCCCCTGACTTAGGCCGGGGAGCCGTCCGGCCTAGCCCACTCCCCCCCCGCTCCCCTTGGGAACGGGAGAGGAAGTCGGCCACGACCATCTGCGTCCCCGGCCTATGGACCACCCTGAAATTAAAAGGCTGTAAAGCCAGATACCAACGGGTGATCCGCGCGTTGGCATCCTTCATGCGGTGGAGCCACTGGAGGGGAGCGTGGTCCGAGCAGAGGGTGAATGAGCGCCCCAGCAGGTAGTACCGCAGAGCATCGACCGCCCACCGGATGGCCAGGCACTCCCTCTCCACCGTACTGTACCTGGCCTCCCTGTCAGAGAGTTTCCGGCTGATGTAGAGGACGGGGCGGTCGACAACCTGCACCTGCTGGGACAGAACCGCCCCCACCCTCTGCCCGACGCATCGGTCTGCAGTGTAAAGGGGAGACAAAAGTTAGGTGTGTGGAGAAGAGGCTCCCCACAGAGGGTCTGCTTTACCCTCTCAAGCGACACCTGGCACTGCTCCGTCCACTGGACCGGATCTGAGGCACCCTTTCGGGTGAGGTCGGTCAAGGGGCTGGTCAGCTCAGCAAAGTTTGGAATAAACCGCCGGTAGTAGCCGGCCAGCCCCAAAAACCGCCGCACCTCTTTTTTCGTCTTGGGTCTTGGGCAGGCCGCAATCGCCGCCGTCTTGTCCACCTGTGGACGCACCTGCCCGCCACCCAAGTGGTACCCCAGATACCGTACCTCCCTCCGTCCAACCGCACACTTCTTCGGGTTGGCCGTGAGCCCCGCCTGCCTCAGGGACTCGAGCACCGCAGCCACCTGCCGCATATGGGTGTCATGATTGGTGACCAGCTGACCTTTAAAGATCACGTTGCCTCTGTCTCTCGATCCTGTCGCTTCGCATTACTAAACATAAGAAAGATCCGGCCGTACCTAACACAACATGCTACCCAGCTCCTAGTGCAGTCTATGGTCATCTCCCGCCTAGACTATTGCAACGCACTCCTGACTGGTCTCCCAGCCTGTACAGTAAAACCTTTACAAATGATCCAGAACGCGGCGGCGCGTCTGGTCTTCAATCTGCCCAAAAAATCTCACGTCACCCCTCTGTTCATTGAACTCCACTGGTTACCTCTGGCTGCCCGTATCAAATTCAAGTCCCTGATGCTAGCCTACAAAGTGCTTAAGGGTATGGCTCCCATCTACTTGAATCCCCTTGCAAAGGCTTATGTCACAACTCGATCACTCCGGTCATCAATGGATTGTCGTCTAGCAGTGCCTTCACCACGCTTAAGACAATCCAGACTGTTTGCATGTGTCGTTCCAAGATGGTGGAACGACCTACCAAGCTCCACAAGAACAGCAGAGTCCCTGTCTGTCTTCAAGAAACTCTTGAAGACCCACCTCTTCAAAGAGCATCTCCTATCCTAACCCTAACCCGTACCTCTACCCCCTACAGCTCCTTCTGTAGTCCCTCTACCTCTATCTCTATCTCACCACTGACTCTGATCAGTGTTTCTCCTCTATATAGCTTATTGTCATAGTGATGAGAAATGTAATATTGTGTCTACTCTGTAAGTCGCTTTGGATAAAAGCGTCTGCCAAATGCATAAACATAAACATAAACATGCTCCGCCCAGGTGTTGCTGTGGATGATCACATCATCCAGGTAGGCGGCAGCATATGCAGCATGCGGCCACAGCACCCGATCCATGAGGCGCTGAAACGTGGCTGGGGCCCCGAACAACCCGAACGGAAGTGTGACGAATTGGTACAACCCGTACGGAGTGGAGAAGGCCGTTTTTTCCTTGGACTCTGGCGATAGGGGAATCTGCCAGTAGCCCTTGGTCAAATCCAGTGTCGTGAAAAAACGAGCTGTGCCCAGGCGATCCAGGAGTTCGTCGACCCGGGGCATAGGGTAGGCGTCAAACCGTGACACGTCATTCACCTTGCGATAGTCCACACAGAACCGGATGGACCCATCCTTCTTACCCACAAGAACGATGGGGCTGCACCAGGCACTGTTGGACTCTTCTATTACCCCCAACTCCAACATCGTTTCCAATTCAGCCTGGACCACTTTTCTTTTGTGCTCAGGCAACCGATAGGGCCGTGAACGCACTGCCACGCCCGGGTGAGTCTCAACCTTGTGTTGAATAAGGCTTGTGCGTCCTGGCAGGGGGGAGAACACATCAGCATAGCGCTGTTGCAACCTGGCTATGTCTGTTTTCTGGGATGGCGAGAGATGGTTCTCACAATGGAGCGAGGCAGGATTGGCCGACTTTGGTACCTCAGGCCCCAACTCATCTCTCTCTGCAATTGCCGTCACCAGTGAAACAGACTCTGCCTCTCTCCAAGCTTTAAGGAGGTTGAGGTGATAAATCTGTGTAGCCCCTCCCCTGTCAGATCGCTCAAGCTCATAATCAACGTCACCTACTCGTCGTGTGACCACAAAGGGCCCTTGCCACTTGGCGAGTAATTTAGAGCTGGATGTTGGAAGGAATACAAGGACTTTATCTCCCGGTGAGAATTGTCTCAACCTGGATCCTCTGTTGTACAGCCGCTGCTGACGTTCCTGGGCCTGGAGCAAATTCTCTCGTGATAACCGCCCAAGTGTGTGGAGTTTTGCTCTCAGGTCCAGGACATACTGAACCTCATTTTTACTGGGGCTTGGACCTTCCTCCCCCGGCCAATCAGTTCCCAGAATCAGGGGGTGCGCCAGGCGGGGACTAACCGCCGCCTTTATGCTATGTTTTTTCCCCCTATACCGAATTTCCACTGGCACCACAGGGTATCTGTGAACATCCCCATGCACGCACATAATGTCCACACACCCCGCCTCCAACAATGCCCCGGGTCGAACCAGGTTCTGGTGAACCATGGACTGGGTACAGCCCGAATCCACCATCGCCCGATGTGTACCTCCCTGAATCCTTACCGGAACACTGTACGTCCCTCTTGGACCGGGGGAGGGTGCTGGAGGGCCGACCACCCGGATCACCTGGCCCACCTCCATCAGTGGGCACTCCCGGCGAAAGTGACCGGGCCGTCCACACCTCCAACACGCCTGCCCTGTCGCCTGAGGAACCCCCTGTGGGTGGGGAGCAGTGCCCGTAGTGGCCGGGACCTGGACCTGGGGGGGAGCAGAGCAGCGAGAACGGGGGGCAGGAAGGGGACGAGCAGTCGTGGGGGCCCCCGGACTGGGTGCAGGTGCCGCCCTTCGTCTGGGCGCCGGCGTTGGCGTTGGCGGGGCTGACGGCTCGGCACCCGGTGTCTGGCGTAGCGAAACAACCGCCAGGTGGTCTTCCGCCAGCGTGACAGCCGCCGCCAGATCCGCAGGACGGTGGCACCGCACCCAGTCCGATGTCGCGGCCGGGAGCCCCGCCACGAACTGCTCCTGGACCACCGTCTCCACCAGCCGCTGTTCCCCCTCCGCCTCACCGGGCTGCAGCCAGCGGGTCGCTGCGTCCCGCAGCTGCTGGGCGTAGGTGAAGGGCCGGTCCTCCGGTCCCAGCTGGGCCCCCCGGAACTGGCGCCGATGGTCTTCAGCCGAGAGCCCCAGCCTGTCCAGGACCGCCCTCTTCACCTCCTGGAACCGTCCCCGGGAGGCGGCCGACTCTTGTCAGACCACGTTGGGTGCCAATTGTGGCCTTGTGCCACCGTGGGTGTCTGACAAAGTCCTCCAGAGACCAGGATATACGGTGTAACAGTTTTATTTGAGCGTGTGTGCGGCACCCGCACACACACTCTCTCACACAAGCACACACACTCACACGCCCGGCTAAGGCTCTTTGTGTTGTCGCCTGTTCCTGCTTGTTCAGAGCTGGTCGCTTGTTCTGCTCCAGCTCTCCTCCAAAACCAGTCCTCCCCAGGTCCAGCACGCTACTCTTTTTACAGAGGGGAGAGTGATTAGCCAACCGGTTCCAGGTGTGCTCAATCACTCTCCCCTGGCACTGCTCACCTGAGCCTCCTCCACCCCCCCCCCCCGCAGCTGAGCGCCACGCCCCCTCCACATCAACAAACAAAGCTTTCATATTTGCCAAGTTCGGCTAAAATATCAGGTTACAATCGACAATAAATTTAAGAGCCGTTCGAGAGTGAAAGAAAAATCTCTTCTTTGTGAGATATGGCACAAGTCCAGCTCCAAATGAGCCAAATTTCCCAACACGAAAGCATGCTTTGCATACTGTAATTTTGAAAGTCTGAAGGTATTTCAGAAGTGTAATTCTGAAATAGCCTTGTATTTGTTTCCGCTAATGCAAGGCAAAGTTGCCAATTTACCAACTTTGTTGCCATATTTAGTGAATTTCCAGGCCCGCCAAGTAACTTTTCAAAAGAAAAGCAATAGGCAACAAATCAACTGACTTTTGGTGGCAACTTAGGGCACAACATTCTGCATCAAGTTTTATGGCCAGACAAAAAAGCACTGTTATGCTTTTATTGTAACAAAAATAATCACATCACTTTGGCACTAACAGTTTTTACAATGAGATGACCCTGTTTATTTATTAATGCTACATGGAATCTACCAAATTCCTAAGCATCTTTGCAATGTGAGTTTATTTTTACTTGTGTATTTATACACAATGTGCAGTCACACATTGTAGACTGGAAGACAAATCACAGAGGCCAGACACTCTGACCTCGGTACGTGGCTGGAGAGTAATTTCCCTTCTACTGGAGATGGCAGATGAATAAAGAGAAAAATAAGAATGGAATCAGGGATGTTGCAGGTTTGGTTTAGAAATTTACACTTCTGCTTGATGAAAAATATTGTTCTCTTCAGGTTTCTGTGTGGACATGTGTGTAAATCCCATGATTTCCTTGTTTACAAATATACTGTGTATATCAAACATTTATAACTCAGTATTTAAGCTGGTCTAAGATTTAAATAATTTAAAAGTGAATTATAGTATCGTGAAACATTTAAAAAGGAGAGCCCAATCAGCCATCCACTTCCATTCAATTAAATCTATAAAATGAATAACAACTAATAGCCTAAAGCATGAAACGGACTATGATATAAAAATATCAACGATATAACTAACATAAACTTATAGACATATGAAATATATCTCAGTATTCTAAGTAGAGTTTTAACACTCTTATGTCAATATTTATGTTTTGTGATATACAGACACTTTCCAAAAAATGTGAATACCGTGGTGTTTAATTTTCACAATTCGATTAAAAAAGTTCTACTTTCATGATTTGAAGTATTTATTTGTTTATTCCTACATAGTTCTAGCTACCAGCTCGTGAAAACAGATTTTCAATAGGGGTCCGGCAAGTTGGTAAAGGGATCAAACCAGGTTTTGGTGCTTCTGGCAGTATGGGCAGGGGCCAGGTCCTGCTGGAAGATGCAATCTGCACCTCCATACAGATCCTCAGCAGAAGGAATCAATGTGGCAAAATTACTTGCTACAATGTGATTGTGCCTTTCAATAAGTCTTACGGTATTGAAAATTATTTCAGTGCTAAAGTAACTTGGCTTATTATCAGATGGAAATCTATTCAGCAATGCTGCCAAACTTGTCGTTGGTGGATTCTCTGCAAATGCAACTCTTTTAAGATCTCTTCTTTCACAAGAGTTCATCCATTAGTCTTTTTTACTTTATAAACTGTTGCAAAGATAAAGAAATGTAATAAGATAAAGATTATGCACAATTTTTGGTCGGTCATCAAATCTTCAATTTGATTACATTA
Source organism: Menidia beryllina (assembly GCA_013363375.1). Classification (NCBI taxonomy): domain Eukaryota; kingdom Metazoa; phylum Chordata; class Actinopteri; order Atheriniformes; family Atherinopsidae; genus Menidia; species Menidia beryllina. The sequence continues at coordinate 1,041,689 of JABUIW010000011.1, read as the reverse complement.
CGCTGATTGATAGCTTCTCCTCTCAGTGCTGAATGTAATTTTTCAAAGGCATCTGCAGTGCAAAACTCTGTGTGGTCATTACCAACATCTCCCTCATCAGCATATGAGGAATAAACACAAATCTAATAGAAATTCATCACGTAAAGTCATAACCACACATACACACCGTAACTCAAACACACACACAGGCACAAAAATGAGCCTGCTAGTTTATTAGATTAATAGGCTATGAATGGCTTATACAAATTATCCCCCTTTCTTGTTAACAAGACATGGAGCAATTTGTATAATTATGTCTGTGGCAAGGAAGACTTTCTTTTTCTAAGCATGTTTTTGGAAAGTCAAGCTTTTTTATTACACATTTACTTATTTCAGAAGAAACAATCACAGAACATGTTCTATAACAATCTTGGCTGGGTTTATAACTTTTCAAACAAAGATCAAAGTCAAAAGAAAATTCTGAGGGTGAACTCTGGTTTTGAGCTACATCCAGCAGTTGATAAAGCATCATTTAACACCCTTGCAGCACTTGATGGTATCGATAAAGTATTTTTGATGATTACAAAGAAATTGACATGGAACAGATCTTTTGGATTGAAAGAGAACATAATTCAACATCATATTGTAACTTTATTATTGTGAAGTAAATCATTATCATTTTTCAATATTTTGATAATTTTCAACTACATGTGATGTCATGAGGAGTCCTCTGTTTTATTTATTTATTTCACACTTTTTAAATCATGACTCACCTCACCTACATTAGAATTTAGTTTTTTCTGTGCAGCACTTTCGAAAAGACGATACCTCAAAAGAATTTTTTTTTTTTTCATGATTTAGATATTAGATATTGTGAGTTCAGGGTTTGCTCTGTAGCAGATAGTTGCATTCTTCTTGAAAATAAAAAATGAACATTTCAGACATGTTCCTTTTATCTTCTCTTTCATCAACAGGTTTTTGGAAATTCTTCGGATCTGGGTTCAGAGGATCTCTGCAAGAATAGCCCAAATGATCCAGTTGCGCAAACACCAGAGGAGTCCTGGGAATGGGATGAAACAGATATGACAATCACAGAAGCAGAGAAACAAGAAGTTGTAGAAGCTGATCTTATGCAGAACTTTGCTACAAAACCAAAGCTGGCTGCAGAGAGCGATCTGTTTATGAGAAACCAAGGTCTGACTAGTGTGAGGAAGGAATCTTCTTCAGAGGTTCAGCACACCGTAAATTCCCAAACCATTCCCCAAAACAATAATAACATTTATCCAGTTTACAGCCTCCATAATGTTGAATTGTACAAGCAGCCACAGTTCCCTCTTTCTTCCTCATTAATGCCTATAAGGAAAGCAGGAAAAACAAAACAGCAACTTCTTAAGAGCTTCAGTAAGGATTCCTCATTCTCTTCCATTGAATCCCTCCCTGATCTCTTTGGAGGGTTGATGTCAAAGGGCCCAACAGAAGAGAGGATTATCAGAAACCAATATGACAGTGAGGGTGGCAGAGGCAGTGGAAAATCTGAAAACAGCCGACGTTCAGATTGTGAGAGTGGGATAGTAAGTGACACAGGAGATACAGAAATAATTATAACAAATGGAATCCAACATGAAAAAGATGATCAGAGTGAAGAAGAGGAGAATGATGGCAAACAGAAAAAGTTTGAATTATTAGTTGGGTATCTGCAAAAGAATCCTGTGACCAAGTATAATCAAAGAAGCAAGACAGAACTGAATAAGAAGGAGAAAGGATGGAAGAGAAACGAGTTAAGAGGTGAAACAAGTAGAAAGGGAAAAGAGGAAAAGAGGAAGAAGTACAGGAGGGGCGGAGGCGAGGCCGTTGAAATCTTTATAAATGGACATGGAATCCTTACTCCAGCTGATTCTGACTCCGACTTTGATGTGGAAGGAACCGTGACTAGGTCTTCCGCATCCTTGATGCGCCACGGTGATATCAGAGACTTACACTCCAACCAAAATAATTGTTTGGAGATCCCTTTTGCTCTCCAACATCAGGCATCAAGTTTGATTACATCTGATGCTTCATCTTTAGAGTCCCTTCTGGATATCAGTGTGGACTTATTTTCCTCCAAAGATATGCTGCAACCGGCAGGCTCTTTGGAAAACTTCTTGATTCCAGGCCACCAAAATGATGAAGAGATGGGAGACAGCCTTGTCAGTCTCACTGAACTGAATCTGAAACAAAAACAAGGAAATAATGGCAGTGAACAAATAAAAGAAAAAAACACTGACATTGAACAAAAAGAGCCATCCACTGGAGAACTGAGCAGAAGAACTCTTGATCTACTGAAACGTCTGGAGAACATCCAGAGTCCTCTCAAAACAAAGATGATGCGCAGTGTTTCTGACATGACACTTCTAAACGTCTCCACACAGAAGACTCAACTCCCAGTGTCCCCATCTCTTGGTGGACGAGAGAGCCCACTCTCTGGAACTGCATGCTTTTCACGGAAAGAGCTACCATCAGTAATCAATGAAAGTTCAGTTACATCATCGTTAACCGAAATGAGTAGCACAGAGGACTCATCTCTAGGGTCTGAAGATTTCACCGTGCTTAGAAACCAGCATCAACTTGTCTTAGATTCACCCATAGCAGCCAATTGCGACTCAATCTCTTATGGAAAACATTTCCACAATAACAGCCAAAGAGGGCAAGGTATAGAGGAAGCAGATGCAGCAAGTTTGAGTATGGTGGTCAATGTCTCTTGTACATCAGCATGCACAGATGAAGATGAGGACAACAGTGACCTCCTTTCCTCCTCCACACTGACACTTACAGAAGAGGAACTTGGTCTTCAGGACAAAGAAAAGGAAGAGGAGAGTTTGAGTGGTGCATCTACTGGTGTTGAGGATGATGACGCTGAGGAAATGGAAGGTTCCTATGAGTTAGGGGTTGAGTGTATGAAAACAGAGCTAAAGAGTTGGATCAGATATCCTCACAGTTCCTGTTCCTCAATCTCTAAAACAGAGAGAGATCTCGGGGATGAGTTCAAATGTGGGAGCAGTCTGTCCTTCACACCACCCTCCCTGCATAAAAAGCCATTCAGATTCCTAAATTCCTCGGGTCCTAAGTTGATAGAAATCAACAAAAAAGGGCAAAAAAATGACAAAAACCAAAGGAAAAGAGAAAAGGAAGAGGACAGAAGAAATACAAGAAGAAGCTACATAAGCCAGTTTGTAGATGATGTGGAAAATGGAAATATAGACCAGAGCTATTTCAAAAGGAAGGATGAAGATGATGAGTTCCTTCAAGAAGAGTCAACCATGTTTGCTATGAAAGACGAGTCTCCAAGGGAGTTCGAGATTCAAGATTTAAAGAATTTGACAGTAAAAACACATTCAAATCCTACACATCGTCTTTGTTCATCACCATCTTCTGAAGACCTTCCCTTCCCATTTAAATGTGCTTCCTCTTTGGTGGGACAGCTGAGGGGAGAGTTACCTTGTCAAAGCGCCACCATCCCTTCGCCCCCTTCCCTCTCCCCAGTTAAGGACTGTAGATCATGCAATGGATTGCATAACAACAAACCAGTAGTTGGAGGAAGGCAAGCTATCACAATTCAAGAAAAGTTCAAATTCTCATCATTTGCCACAGAAGAGACTAGGAAGGAAATCAGAGCAAATGATTTGGCTCCTCCCAAAAGATGGAACAAATCTCACTCCTTGTGCTGCAAACACCCACCCTCCTCCCTCTATTCTAGTAATATAGCTGTTAGCAAGAAAGAGGATGTGCATGACTTTGCAATGGAGATTATTGACATGGCCCAAATGGCAATGAAAAGCAAAGACAACCAAGCTGAAGAACCAAATCAGAGTGAGACCAGTACCAGTACGTCTGTACCCAACCAAGCTCCTACATCACTAGGACAGATAAGAGACAAGGTAGAGTATTAATGTGCTCAAAGGTTATGGCTTAAAAAGTCTTGTACTTGCAGATTATTTCATTGGATCTCTTAAAATTTTGAAAAGAAATATCACAACAAATAATTTGATAGAGCTGCAAATGTGTCTAAGAAACTGTTTGATTATTTACTTTAAAATCCCATGTATATTATGAACATATGTATTCAAATGGAACAAAATGATCTCCCTCAATGTGTTCACTGGGTTGAAGTAATTTAATAAATTGCATCACAGATCGTAACTTTTAGGATTTAATGACTAATTTATTCAGGGGGAAATGAGATAATCTGAACCATAATCACTGAAAATGCTAAACGAAATTAGGCACACAACTTTGCTACAAACAGAAATGTCTGCGTGTAAATTATAAATATGGAAATCAAGATTTAGATTTGTGGTAATACTTGGTGATCTTAAATTACAATGAAGCCTAAAAAATCACATTCAAACTATGTGAGGGGCTATTAGCAAAACAGAATCAAATTTTTTAAATCTTTGTATTAATAGTGAATTCCAATCTGATTCAAATTGTTTAATTTTGTTTCACTATCCAAAATTAGACTTAAGCACAAACCTATTTTAGACCAAGTCAAAATTACAAATTTAATGAACATGCAAAATCTTTATAATCAAGAAATTCTTTAGTCCCTAAATTCAGAATAAAAAAACAAATGCCGGCAATAAAAAATACTTTTTCTTCCTTCAGGTACTTGAACATTCCCACAGGCCTGTTCACTTGCGCAAAGGAGACTTTTACTCTTACCTGTCCCTGTCCTCCCATGACAGTGACTGTGGAGAAGTCAGTCAATGCTCTGAGGACAAGAGCCCCACCTCAAATCCCAACATCATTCCCTCTTATGTCACACCAGTCCAAGACGTCCATAGCTCAGGCCCCAGCAGCAAACAGGAAACGTCAATCTCTGATTCAGCTGACTATTACAAATGCAATTCTCCTACGCTTAATCTTAAGAACATGCGCAATCTTGACTTAAAGTCCTCATGCATCCATACTACCTGTGCTGCTGATGGTAGGGTTGAAGAGGTTACCAGCCCACATATGACTCTGCCCAGCAGCCCTGATATCAGGGATGAGGAGATTCTGTTTGAAGTTTGCACAGAAGAAGTATATTTAGGTCCACCTCTTTGCTACAGCATGGTACTGACTAAGAAACCACAGCGTGTCATGATGAAGCCAAATGCAGTCTCATCCTTTGGAGGTGGCCATGATGCGAATAAAAAGGTATGTCACTTTCCTTGCTCAAATGATTATCTTCAGTGGTTGTCACAAGTAAGGACCAATTCTATGCCAGGTGACAGCCAGAGTGACTTGTCTTTCTCAAAGCAGGTTGTGGTGGATCAAATCCAGGATTACCTGCATTTCCAAGGATCAGTTGAAACTGAAAAATCACCAAGCTCCTTGTCTCCTTTCCTCAAGCCATGTTCCAGCTCACGCTCCACCTCTCCACTCTTAAGTGACTCCACAACCATCCAGGAGCCCAGCTCGGACCCAATAGACAAGCATTTGTCTCTTCCTCTTGTGTCATCTGGTATGGAGGAAGAGAAGCAGGGTGAGGACATGTCCCTCTACTCTCATGTTGAAGGAGGAGAAGCTGCAGCTGTTAGGGGGAATATGTTGCAAGAGGAGAGTCATAATGAGGGGCCATCATATCTTAATCCCCGGGCGCATGTCACTCTGATAGACTCCCTCGCAAGCGAATATTTGGCAGATACCAAAATCCTTGAATCCAATATGGGCACCGTAATGACCAAGATAAGTGTCTGCCGCTCTACTACAAATCCCTCAAAAGAGCCAGCCACAACCGCCATGCGTATTAATCCCCAAATTAACAGCTCATTGATGAAAAAGGCAGATATGAAGGCTTGTGAGAGACACAGAGATGTAGAAACTCAACTGAAAGAGAAGAAAGGGTGGAGCACCTCGCAGCAGGAAGTAAAGACTGCAATGGTGAAACAGGTTAGTCTTCCATGTTTTTGCCTGATGTGGTATCTCAGGACATTATGCAGGGCATTGATAACTCAACTTCACCTCTCAACAACCACCTATTAGTTCAAGGCGAGCCCCTTAGTGGGTTTGAATGTAATGAGGCTGCTATGGGTTTCTCCCATTGCCTTTTCTGAAGCTGTACAGACCTAAGAGGTTCGAAAATAAAATTATCTATCATTCGATTCTATTTCTCACTTTCTATAATTCACATATAATGTCGATATTTTATTTTTTCAGAGTATTCTCTTATCCGTTTTGGTATATTTCACATCATCTTAATTTCCCCTTTCTTGTTAGAGCCAATTGAAACTCGTGCCATTTGCTATGCTGCATATTCCTCATAGGGTTGCTTGGTCTGGGATTAAGCAATTTGCAAGGTACACTGCGGACAGTAACCTTCCTAAACCATCACAGGGCTAAGTAAACAAAACAGAGAACCATGTACACTCCACTCTTACCAAGACATTTTTTAATCACCACTTACACTGACATGCATGCCTTTTAACATACATGCCAGACAACACGAAGACAAATAAACAGGTAGAATTTGCAGACTCCACTAAGAAAAGCCATAATTTTAACTCGAAAAATTATTGCTTTGGTGCAATGATGCCACTCACCACACCACTGTGAAGCCCCAACTAAACACATTTTAATCTATAAAACCTTTTCTTATGTTGTATTTATTATTCTGTTTCTCATGCCTCATTTTCTCCATAATTATCTGCCTCCATCCTCCATCTTGTTTTCTTGTCCTCAATCCATTTATTCATTGGTTCTCATCCTCTGAACATTTGCATGCATCTTTCTTATTTTCTGCTTTTCTTCACATCTTTATATCTATCTCCTTTCTCCCACATTTTCTTCCACTTTTGTATCCCCCTCCCCCAGGTGTTAATGAAAAGGGGGATTTGCAGACTTCTCAGTATTTTAGTCAGAAGGTTAAGGTTCATAGAACAATATCTGCGAAATTACTATCCGCCAGATTTCATTAGGTTTAATCAGCTAAGAACTTTCCCTTTCCACAGTGATTGTTCAATTCATTTCACAGCTGAATTAGCGTGTGTGTGCATGTTTTCTATTTCTTAATGCAAATGAGAGGGATGATTCTTACCATGTCTACAACCCTGCTAATTCTGTTGTTTATTAACTTTTTTAAAGAGAAACCTTACTCAGCTGCAAAGGTTAATTAATTTTTTAATCATTATTTCATAGTGAAACTTTAACATACACATTTTGCATAGACAAATTCAGTCACTCTGATCTTTTAGTTAGGAAGATATTGTCAGACACTTGGAATCTGAAGGAAACTATTTCTATTACATTAAGAATTATGTCAGGAACATATTCATATTTTTGATCAGTGAATATAGGGAAATATCAACAGGAACAACATAGACATATACCACATGACAGCATACACAGAATTCTCCATCAGACACTGCAAAGGTAAGTTCAACTACTATTTCCTACACATCAATAAAAAAGGCAAATTTTTTATAAAGCAAACCCAATCACACTATTTACAGAGCTATATAGAATACACAAAGCAGATTCTTCATCTATTATTTTAATTCTGTGGACTAAAACTAAACCTTGTTTTAGATGACCATATATGCCTTGAAGGTTCATTTCATATTAAAAGATCTAATGTATGTTGACCTTTAATTGTTCAGAACTGGAATTATATGATCTGCTTTTCAGGTCTTACTGAGACATCGAAGATCAAACTTTTTCAAAAGGCATTGCACACATATTACTTTAATAGTCACGATAAATCCATTTGGGGTTAAATTTGTAAAAAGGTGTTTCCAATACATTTAAAATTCAAACGATTTAATTCAAATTATGACCTGATAAAAAATTTTATTCTTCTGTATTTGCTCTAGCCTTTTTCCCTCCTTAATGTAGTTTCTTACTATTGACTCTTTTTCTTACTAATCAAACAAATAGCTGTATTATGCATCTGCCTTACTTTGACCAGGTACGTTTTTTTTCACCTTTGGTTAACTTTTACATTTTCATGTATTTAATTTGATCTCCCTTTGTTACTTTATTACTGTTCCTTTTAAGAAGTTTTCCTTTAAACATGTTTTTCTCAACTGCCATTTTGCTCTCCTTTGGCTTCATGTGCCCAGTGAAGCAAAAGTACAAATTAAAGGTGTTGTCACCGCTCCCACCAGTCTTAAATAGTTAGTTATGAATATAGTGAATGTTAGTGTGTTTTCAAAGCCTCTAGACTTTAGATTTCTTGGGATGAATTTTCTCATAGTTTTTCATTTTAAAAATCAAATCAAACAAAAAAGCTCAGAACACAAACAAAGGCCATTAATGACACAATCTTTGTGTGAATGTGTGTGTTGTGGCCACCCTGTGGGCTACCTCCAGGGCGAAATAAGACCTTGTGCCCTCGTGCTCTAAACACACAAACATGCACATCCACATACACCCCTAAGGGCAGGGCATCAGAGTCCAAGTAAAAGCTCAGACAGCCCAACAGCTGCAGGTTAGACAGACTTGTTGCACACATGTACACACGAACCAACACTCAAACACATATTGACCAGAGGGCAAATCCACATACATACCTGCAAAGAGCGACAATAGTGAAATTTAGTTCAGTGAGTACACATACACAATAGATGTAATGTCACGATAAGGGATGTGCACTCACTATCATACACACATTATATCATGGAAGGGTACAGCTGGTTCTGGCCCGATGGCAAGGCCCACTCTGACCCACCTGTTCACACACACAAAGACACACAAACAGGTGGTACACAAACAGACCAAGGTGAAATTAAAGCAATTGTGAATGCAGATCATGATGTGCTATGTGACCCAGACAAGATCTTCTGCAAAATACAGGAATGTGTGTGTGGTTATGGGTTTGTGTGTCACGGTGTTTAGGTTTTAATCATATAAAAAATCAGACTGTAAACTGTAGCCAAATTACCTGTGTTTTTTTTACTGAATTACAGTTGTATATGTAATTATATATCAAACAATGTCATAATATTGAAAAATCAAAGAATAGTTTTTGTTAGTGCAACACTTAACAAAATGTATTTCTTTCCATTTGTTCATCCAGAGACCAACTGTGTTGGGAGCAGGGACTTCCAGGATCCAGCTATAACCAAGCTCTCATCTCTTCACCATGAAGGTTATCTCTTCTCTGGGCTTAATTTCTCTTTGTACCCACCCTTGCTTCTGGATATATAATGTCTGACTTCCCTCCTCTAACTAAGGAAATTTCTAAAGCTTAATGAATGTGATTTTTGTATTATTATTATTAGGAGTAGTATTAGTATTTAAAGTATTGTTATAACTACTACTACTAACAATGATTATGCTAAAAAAGATCCATCCATCCATTATCGTAACCTCTTATTCCCTAATGGGGTTGTGGGGAGAACTGTAGCCTATCCCAGTGGTCAATGGGCGAGAGGCGGGGTACACCCTGGATGGTCCGCCAGTCCATCGCAGGGCCACACAGAGACACATAGGACGAACAACCACGCACACTCACACTCACACTCTTTCTTAAGGGCAGTTTGGAATGTCCAATCAACCTAACGTGCAGGTTTTTGAACATTGGGAGGAAGCCGGAGAACCCAGAGATAACCCATGTGGAAAACATGCAATTTCCAAACAGAAAAGGTCCTGGGTCCCCCGGGACTCAAACCCAGAACCCTCTTGCTGTGAGGTGATAATGCTAACCACCACACCAATGTGCCGCCCACAAACAAAGATAACAGTAGTAATTTTTAGTATACCTAATTTTACTCTTTAATGTTTCAAATAGTGATTTGTTCATTAGTACTGACTACTATAGTAGTCATATGAAGATGACCCTCAAACTTATTGATAATTAAAATTTAGAAATTGTGTGAATTTCAGAGCAACATATTTTTCAAAGTTAAACATTAAGCAAAGAGTTGGTTTAGGTTGTTTTTTTTCCCTTTAGGTTGAAGGTTGAGAAGAACATAGATATAACCACTTGATTCTAAGAATTATAAACTGAAGGATTAACCATTTTTGGTCTAAATTCTAACCGTTTCAGTTGGACTACAAGGATTTTATTGCTGTACTCGACAGTAAGTATTGTTAGGCAGAATTGGACTTAATTGAGAATTCATAGAGCTTTGATCTTATTCTTTGTACTGAGGAATAAATGACTGTTACGCTGCAACACGCCAGAATATTTTCTTAAAGAATTGGATAGATGATATTGCAATACAAAATGAGGATTTTGCTTGGAAAAATTATGAAGGTAGAAGATATCGTGACAAAAAAAAAAACATCCGTAAAGCAAAAGAACAGACATAAAGCAATGTGTTAAAAAAAGGAATAGAATATACAATAGAAATTGGATTACTTAAATATTTCCACACATAGATATTTATTTTTCTTGTTTTTACGTATATTTTCTTTTCAGAACTTTTAATTCATCATATCCTCTTTTTCCTCATCTTTTTTTGCTGGCACGTCTGTCATTCCAGACATGAAAGTAATAATAATAGTTAAAGTTTATCCTCTAGACCTTTTTTAAATGATTTATACATTTCCACTGCATTTCTGACTGACACAATTAAGTACAGATTATATCAAGTAACTTATTCAAAATATGTTACTGATGAGTGTGGAGTATTTCTAACTTTAAAGGATGTGTCCTTATAAGATAAGGAGTGCTAATAATTTTTAGGAAGCTCAACTTCATTATGATTTAATGTATTTTATTATCTTAAGAAGTGAGCTGCAGACACAACAATTAACAAAAATAAATGCAAATATCAAACTCACATCAGATATATCTGAGAGATGGCATAATTCGATCATAGTAGTAGGCAGCAGGAGGTACTTTGTATTTACTCAACACAATTTTGAAATTTAAGTTGCCATCAACAATCATGACACATTGTTCATGATGCCAGAATGACTGGTCTGACTATTTATTAGGATTTTCAGATACACTCCAGGGTTTACAAAGAAGTTCATAAAAAGGGAAAATTTCAAGTGCGTTGCAGTTAATGGACAAAAATGCTGTGTTGATGTGAGGGTTAGAGGAAAATGGACAGACTGGTTCGAGATTATAGAAACAGTAACTAAAATAACCCTTTGTTGCAACCAAGGAATGCAGAACATCATCTCTGAATTCACAAGATGTTGAATCTTTAAGAAGATGTGCTACAGCTGCAGATGACGATTTCAGGTGCAACTCCTGTCAGTTAAGAACAGAAAACTAAGACTTTAATTCACAAAGGCTCACCAAAATTGGACAACAGAAAATTGTGAAAACATTACTTGGTGTGAATAGTCTTGATTTCAGCAGCAGCATTCAGATGGTACTGCAGATTTTTTTTGTAATCAACATCAAAGCATGGATCCATCCTTCCTTGTTTTAATGGTTCAGGCTGGTAGTAGTGGTGTAATGGTGAAGGGAAAGTTATCTTGTCATACTTTGGGTGCTTTACTACCAAATGTGCATCGTTTAAATGCCTCAACACAACTGAGTATTGTTGCAGACCATATCCATTCCTTTATGACCACAGTTTACGCATCTTATGATAGCAATTTACACCATTTCACAAAGCTCATATCATCTCAAACACTGCTGCTGTGGCCTCCACAATCACCACATCTTTCTCCAATAGAGCACCTTTGGTATGTGGTGGAACAAGAGTTTCGTATAATGGATGCGCTGCCGATAAATTGTGATAATAGCATGTCAATATGTGCGGACACCTTGTTGAATGTTTGCCACAAAACAATTAAGACAGTTCTTTTTTTTTTTTTTTTTTTTTTTTTTTTTTTTTTTTTTTTTTTTTTTTCTTTTTTTTTTTTCCTTTTTTTTTTACCTTGTCCTGTTCAGCATTATGGTAGTAGAACAGACAGTTCTGAAGGTAAAAGGGGGTCCAACCTACAACCTTACAGCAAGGTGCACCTAATAAAGTGTTGGTGTAATTGGACAGATAGTCCACACCTGGTAGTTGGCTAAGCTTTTGATATCGGTAAAAATAGGGTTGTGTGTAAAAATACTTGAATGCACTCAGCAACAAACTGCTATAATGTAATCTCACAAAAGAACATTTGAATAAGCGTATTACATACTATCTAAAAATTATATTTCTTTCCAGTTTTAAAGATATGTAAATGATAGACCAAGGTATTTTGCCAGCCTAGAGGTTGCTGGATTTTACTGATTATATACACTTCATAATCCCCAATAAAGGCACTTTTCAATTGTAGGTTTAATGTTGATGCATGAAAATTTTAGAGTGGTGTGCAAAGATACAACTCTGGTAAAAGAATAAACGTTTTGGATAGAATGTTATGGCATCATGAGCAACACGAAACCAGGAATTATGACTTTGAGAAGAAAACCTACTTGACATAACCATAGTTTCTGAAACTAGGTCATTACTGGCCTCTCAAGACAAACACGATACAAAGCACACCAACCTTCAATGAAAAACAGATTTTTGATAATTGTATTTGTATCAGTTGAGTAATTTTGTTGTGTTGGACATCTGCTTTGGAAATTAGAGTGGCATTCAGGTACCATTGAACATGAGAGCCAAAGAAGAGCTCAGGAATAGCTAACATTATTTTTGAAAATCTTTCCTTCGTCATGTCTTTATCCATAATCCTTATACATGTATGTAAGATTATAGGAGTCAGTTTGATTCCACCATATTCCACCACATGTCATATTTGGCAATTTCGCATGGCTTCTTTAACTGTTCTTACAATCTACTACATACAAGTTACTGAACTCTACATTAATTCATCTATATACTGTTTTGCTGCAGCACAAGAAGCATGTTACTTTACAAAAGACTTTTGTTCTCTTTTTGAAGATTTTATCAGTACTTACATGATAAAAGTCAATGTGATTGCAAAACTCTGGGATCTTGAAAAACATCTCACCTTACAACATGTGGAATGTGGTATATGTAGCATTAGAGACAATATTAACTGATGGCAACACAAAACCACAAACACTAAGACTCAAACTCAAAAGCTGTTAATGCTGTTAACAATAGAACCCAAATTCACTGGTTAGAAACGATAACTTATGTAGAAATTAAGTTAGTGTTAGTGTTAACAGTCACTACAAATATTAAGACTGTAATGTAAATGCTTTTGGGCATTACATTTATGTAGATCTAAACGTCAAAAGTGCTTCCATCTTAGTGGAATTAAGTTTTGATCATGGTTTATATTAATTTAGATTTGATTAGTTTAGGGGATACACAAGTTATATTTCACAATAAAGTGAAATGTGATCATGGTAAAGTCACTTTACAAGTAGATGAAGGCCAGAATTAATTATTAGATTTACCCATGTGGTGGTCAAGACTGGTCAATGAGATTCAAGCCCTCTATGTGATGAATTAAAGTTTCAGCTAATATTCTAATTCATATCCTGCTTAAAAAAAAAACGTATTTTCATTAGGCAACCGTTACTTGTCTTAAGCTTCTGATAGAGCTAAATACTATGTGTTTTTGAAAGTGACACGAATCAGTTAAATTTCTACCTGAACATAAGCAGTGTGAGATGTAATTCCTCTTTGCTTGCAGGAGCTTATCACAGCATGAAACAATGTCCAAAACAAAAGTAAAAAGAAAATGATATTTTAACTATGCATTAGAGACTGGTAAATGTTCAACAAAATTGTTAACACAAAGATTTGACTATTTATGGGGCATGTTTTTCTTTGATACTGATGTATGTCTATTCAAGGCTATTGTGCCATGAATTTCTTTCTCTTCTTTATTTTCTAGACAACTACAGAAATGATGATTAGCAGTGACGCTGGGCTTTTGAGATGTGTCAAGACAAGCGTGTGTGTGGGTGACAATATTCTTTGTGCCTTGCGCAACTATTATCCCTCCAAGCTATTGTCAACTATACTCCTTTTCTGTGTGGTAAACATGCAATGTGTATGGAAAAAAACCAGACTGACCTTTTGTACATATGTTCAGGTTTGAACTTTGGTGTAAAATGCAGGGGGACAAATGCCTGTTGTTTGTGTTCTTCTGTGTATGTGATCTGTGATGTAGAATATCTTTACTATTAGTATTGCTATTAAAATCTTTATTGCATGACTCCTGCTAACTCCACTGTAAAACCAACTGTGGAAAAATAAACTTAATTAAATGGACAAAAAAAGTAAGTAAGTTTTTTGTTGTGCCTTTGATGTTTTGATTTTTCTGAAAATTAAGCAAAATCTTAATCTTACATCTTGTTTAATATATACAGCTGACATGTCTCTCACCTCTCCCCGGCAGCCAATGCACCACGAGCCCGCCACAATGACAATAAACATTATAGCCAAAGTGTCACAGGATCAGGCATCCCACAACTATACCGCTTACTCCCAAACAGAAATGTAAGCTGAAGAGCCATGTGATATCAGATGAGTCTCAAAATATGGTATTTTTCCAAATTAGCTGGAAAGCTACATTCTAACAAAGGCATATAAAGAGAGAGACATATAAAGTCTGCAGCTTAAAAAACACAGTAGCATATGGACACATCTTTATGAAATAAAAAGAATATAACTATGAAGAAAATTAATGGATGTTATTAAAGTATGATAATACTTGTAATTTGTAATTGTATTTCTTAAAGACAAGGGCAGTGCACAATTTTGTAGAAGAGAACATGCATTGTGCCAGGTATTCCAGGAATATGTATTCCCCTTTAAAGTCCAGGTCCCTCCCACAATTGATGAAACATTAGTTAGAGATTAATTAAAATGAAGAAACAGATGGCATCAAGGAATAAAATTCCAACATGTCTAGTTGATATTAATGCACAACAAGGAAACTTCAGGTCAGCACAAAGGTATGTGTTTGCATGTGAACATGCAGAAAATGTGGTGTGTGTCTTACTTGAATTGTGCTCAATGATGGGTCCAGAGGGCCAAGAGAAATCCAGGACATAAGGAGCCCCATAGAGCACAGAAGACAGGTAGCCCAGCACAGGGACACCACACATCTACCCAGAGAGCGGTAAAGGAAGAACTGGGACAAAGCCCTTGCGCACACGGAGTCTAGGCCCTCCAGGAACCAGGGGTCACAAGCTATCAGTTCCACCAGGCCCTGGCCAACCGAGCATGAGTCAGGTGCATGACTTAGGGCCATAAATGTCCAAGCTCCCAGCAAAGAGCCCACTTGATACCTGGGAGGACTGGGCTACCCCAGACAGCCAGTTGGGGTGATCCACTCTAACCCTAACCCACCAACCACGAAAAACATAAGCATGCCTGATGACATCAGTGCCATGTAAGATCCATTTTAAACATCCTTAGTCCTGTTGTGTGTGAAATGTGTTTTGTTAAAAATCTTGTTCTGAGCAAGTTATACATTTGGTTTTGTAAGTAATAGTTTGTCTCCCGTTTTAAGATTTTTAGGGAGACTGAGTTGTCTATCTTGAGTCACGATCTGTATATCTTTGAGAGACATTTTGGGAAACAAATATTTTGATATTCTGCTCTCCTGTAAGAGAATTGTAAATCTATTCAACTGAGAATATATATCTTATAACCTAGAGTTCAATCAATCAATCAATCAATCAATCAATCAATCAATCAATCAATCAATCAATCAATCAATCAAT
>JABUIW010000011.1:1009792-1026129 GCA_013363375.1 Menidia beryllina | reverse complement strand
AATCAATCAATCAATCAATCAATCAATCAATCAATCAATCAATCAATATACCTTATCATAATTTTCTAGCCTCCCGTACAATGAAATATTAATTTGAGTACAACCCGTCCAAGATCATACAAAGAAACAGACACATAGACACACAGGGTTCGGGAAGAGTGTTGGGCAGCCCATTTTCCCTTCAGAAAAAATGATACATCGGAAAAGTAACAATGATTTTAAAAAACACCAGAATACAATTAAGCACAGATACAGTCAAACCACAGCATCAAGGACACGTATGGGGAGGAAGGGATGGAGTGTTGGAAGGAAGGGGAAAGGTAACAGTGAGGTAAGTAAGTCCAAGGGGTGAGTGAAGTCTGTACTCGTGTGTGTGTGTGTGTAAGTGTAAGCAAGCTGGAGGTCCACAATCCACAGGCTTGATGTAATTTGTCCTTGTGATGCAGTTACTTCTGCTTTGGAGGAGGGAAGGGGTGGGGTGGGCAACGCGCTCATCTGCAGTTTCATCCAGGGCAAAGTTGCAGAGTAGCGGCTGCAAGGCCACTCTCAAGGACTTCCTTTAGTCCTCATCAGGTCTTTCAATGGCGATTTCAATTCAAACAAATTTGTTAATTTCCCTCGATCCGGGCTTGATGGACAACCTGCCACCAGTTGCCATCAGCCTCCGATTCTCTCGATAATCTAGGGATCCGCCAATTCCAATCGGCAGACACCCGGTTACCGTGAATCCAAATAGGTATAGGTCTTCAACGTCCTCCATGGAGAGAACTGAAAAGCATAAAACCCTCCAACTCTTCCAGGCATCCATTGTGTAACCTGCAGGGTGAGACCCAGCTGGACAAGATGCAGCCCCTGCTGCTTGCCTTTGAGTAGAAAAGATGTTGTCAATTGCGTTGAGAGACCAGCCAACCAAATCCATGTTTGATGTAAGGCTTTAGGAAGTGAAAATGCAGAAAGACGCTCTGAGATAGAACAGGACAAAGATAGCAAGCAGGCAAAAAAGGCAAGGGAGGGAGCAGAAAGAAACACGTTTGCACAGCCTGAAGAAGAGTTGTTTATATTCTAAGAATGTGTTGCTATTTATCCTATAATCCTATATATCCAAATTCTTAAAGTTGCCATTCTGGATTGTGTGTTCCAAATGCTTTATTTCTCCAGGTAGTAAAGTTCGACATTTTTTATTTTGCAGGATGTTAGGGATGTACAAGAACGTTGTAATCTTACATGGAAAGACTAGGGATTTCCGTATATTACGAATCTCCCTGCAGAATGTCAGAGGAGCTGATGTTGATGCTTTTAAAACATTTATCATGTTTAATGCTAAAACAAATAAGTGGCATGTCAAAAATTAGGAAATTATCACAAAATATCTGCTCTAAATCTAGTCATTGCTCCTCTATCTTAAAACCGTTTTCAAACATATTGCTACCTATCAGCTCAAAAATAATGCTGAAAGTTCAGCAAGTCTAGTTCATCAAAGTCCATAGAAATGCCAGAATGTAGTCACAGCATTCAAGTTATTTAAACCAGTTAGATTATGTTATTTTAGGGATCAGTGAAAACAGGTAGTTCACTTTGGACAGGACT
This sequence comes from Menidia beryllina, assembly GCA_013363375.1. Classification (NCBI taxonomy): domain Eukaryota; kingdom Metazoa; phylum Chordata; class Actinopteri; order Atheriniformes; family Atherinopsidae; genus Menidia; species Menidia beryllina. The sequence goes on along the minus strand of JABUIW010000011.1, from coordinate 1,024,542 downwards.
ATAATTCTTATAGCTACTCTCCCCGTGACTGACATATGGAAGGACTTCCACCATAAGATCATCTTCTATTAACTTTAAAAGCTAAATGTAATGTTAGCTTTGTTAGCTCTGAAAGCCTAGGGGAAATGATAATTACTGTCCCGACCACTGGTCCAGGCAACAGAGACCCCAAAAGCACAACCACGAGGCAGGCAAGTTGTGAGGGAAAATCAGTTTACTAGGTCCAAAAACAGGCAGGGTCAAAACCAGGAGATCTGTCGTACAGGCAAAAAAATCCGAAAAGGGGCAGGCAGGAATCCAAAGTCCGAGAAGACAAACGTGAGGTCAGAACAAGAAGGCAGAACAGGAGAATGCGGGATACCTTGGCACGGAACAACACAAGACAATCTGGCAGAGATCAAGTGGAAATGGAATTGTATAAATACTGAAGACAAATTGAGCTAATGAACAGCAGGTGATGAAATGGGTGGAGAGAACCAGGTGAGGGGAATGAGTGAAGGGGCCGTATCTGAAAATTACATGAGGATTAGTGACCAATACAAAAACAATGAACTCAGAGCTAGAGTAACTACGTTACAATTACCAAGTAATGGCATCAAGGAAATGGCAGTAAGGAAAAATTATATATATAATCAGCTTAAAGGCTTATCTAACTTTTAATATTATTTTGGATAGAATGCCTTTGATATCTGATGGCATCTGCTTGATGTTTAAGAAATTTTGAGCGGCAGGGAAAGTGGGCAACCTTGTCTGTTACCTCTCTGCAGACTGGAAGCTGGAGAAGTTTGATCATTAGTCTTAGCAAATGCATTTGCTGAACTATACAATATCGCCCGCGAAGTCACTGCAGCGCGCACAAACGGCTTCATTCGTTCGACTTTTTTAAACCCCCTCCTCAAAAACGACTAAACGCAAGGTGGACGCTGAGAACAGCGGGTTTCAGGCCAGGTGGGAGGCAGAGGACATGTTTACGGAGGTAAAAGGCAAACCTGTCTGCTGTGTGGAGAAAGTGTGGCTGTAATGAAAGAATTTAATTTAAGAAGGCACTATCAAACGTCTAAGAAACACAGACAAAGACAAGAATATGGAATATGAACAAAAGCTACAGAAGGTGGAAGAATTAAAACGAGGTCTTAAGTCCAGACAGGCTATGTTCACATATGCTAAATCACAAATCACTGTTAAGGCTAGCTTTATTGTGCCATAAATTTTTGTATTTTATTTATTTATATTTATTTTGAATGGACTCAGGGAAAATTGCAGATAAGAGCCATGAGAAAGAATACAACTGATTTGATTTATTTTTTAAATTTTACTATTTGAAAGCAGTGATCGGTAGATCATAGAGCAGCACAATAATACATTTTCCGTTTATAATGCATGCACTTTTATTTATCTTGATATTAAGAAACACATTATGTTTTTAAAAACAATTGAATTTTTTGCTGTTTGGCTGTTGAAAATGTTTTCCCTTGAAGTTACCGACAGAGCCATAACAAAATATTGCCATATTCATTTAATCATTGTGAATATGTGTGAATACACTGTGTTAGGTCTTGGTTCAATAGTCTATGTGCAATTGTTTCGATATGTTTTAATAAACATTGAACCAGTCCGGCCCTCGGCTTGTAGCAAATTTGTTTTTTTGGCCCTCGGTGTGTTTGACTTTGACATCCCTGTATTAGTGGAAGGGTGTCTTCCCTTGATCATACCTGCCTGGTCTGGATGTTCTGAAATCTGTATTTATTATCTGTATGACCCTGAAATTGATTAAATAAGATAAATGGACAGATGGATAATGTGTTACATCAGTTGGTGCATTGCCTCAAGCTACATTTTAACAAGCCTTTATCATTTTTTTAATCAGTTGATGAACATCTGATAGAAACAGAACTGTGTTTTATCTCATATGATGAGCACCTTTTCTCATCCTCATTCATCAGCTTGTATGATGTATTTAACTCTGAAAGGGAAACACTTTGGCACTTCCCTCTGTTTTTCAGAGAGATTCAGAGGCGAGCTGTCAGAAGATTAAAAATACTGTAGTTAGCTGCAACAAAACACATACTGTATTAAAGCAAATTGCTTCTTGCAATTGTTGATAGTTTCTCATTGTTGTGTCTCTCTCAGTTGGAGCTGTGATGTTGATTGTTGCTGAAGGGCCTTGAGATGACTGATAAGCATTGATGAATGAAAATGAAAATGCTTTTCAGCATTTTGCCTTCAAATGGAAATCAAATATGGTGGAAGGGGATGGGAAAGCTGCAGAGGGAGAATATTTGCAATTAACAAGATATGTTCTTTTTTTTCTGGTCGAAAAATGGAAATGGCTTTTAAGGTCGTAAAGGTCGAGCGCATTGAAGCATGGTGGCTCAGCAATTACTCTTCAGGCAGCGGCCTAATTTAGGAGAGTGTGGGGGGGACCTGGCCACGCACCAATGGTCAAATTAACAAGACGACCAGCTCCCTGTCTAAAAGATCACATGTGATTACCTTATATCAAAAAGACAGAGCGCTCAAATTATCGCCTCACAAACTGTGAAGTTGGAGAAATTGGATCAAACACAGATGGACTGATGAGTTCAAGGCTTTAAATGTCAAAATTGACACTGTCCATAAAAGCAAAAAAAATCTGCTCTCTTCTGTTAACAGAAGAGATGCATTAGACCTTGACTGATTTATACTAGCTATATGAAAATGCCTTTCTAACATGACAGAATGACCATGTGGGCTACGGTGCTGAAATTAATTTTTAGATGTTAAACTTTAATGTGTGACTTATGCTTAAAAATGTCAGGTGAAGCAAAGGAAGATGTTTGGATTGCATGCAAGATCACAATTATCATCACCTCAGCTGCATTATTTTCCATATATTCACTAACAAACTTTAACTCAAAACGTACTTTCAGGATACAGGATACACAGTGTGCTATGCGTAGCTGTGTTTCCCTGATCATAATGCTTATTTACTGTGTTCTATTGTTGCCATTGTTCTTGAAACAAAAGGGCTGTAACAGTCTTGTGTCCAATCAAGGGCCAGTCTTTGTGGGATTCTCGTGACTTTTTCTGTTCCTGTTGGAGTTAGGGCTCAAGCTAACTCTGGTACACATCTTAAAAAAATCTCAGCTGTACACTTTTCTTGGCTTGTTAGATTTAAAGTGAGTCCTTGCAGGCTTTGTGTATTGCAGGAGAGAGAAACAGAAAAAGATGGGGCCCCAGGCCACTGACAAGCCTTGGACCCGCATGCTGAGAGACCGAATTGAGCTACGGTTACTAGGCCCTTTGTCTATAAATTGTACTAATTTGAAATGAAATTAACAGCATCATTTTCAATTGATTTTATTACTAAGAATTGTACTATGAATGGGCATCTTTAGAGTACATATTAGTGCATATTAGTAAATTAGAAATATATACATCAATCTTCATCGTCTTTAATTGCTTGTATTGCTTAATCTCTGCTCAACTTGCTTTCATTGGCTCTTCTACACTAAAGGTCTTAATGATCAGTTTTGCCATGTCAGCATGTATAGCTTTTCTAAGTTTTGTGCAATTGAAGCACACAAAATGCCAATCCGTGCTTATTTAGTCCATTGTTTATCTTTGATTTAGCTGTGTAGCCTCATTTGCACACACTTGTTATGTGTGTCTCACTTTTAAGATGTAAGTCAAGTAAAATGCAATGTTACCAATTAGTCTTTCTGGGATGGAGGTGTAAAAAACATGTTTGTGCTGTTAACCACACACGCTCACATTCCCTCCTAATTAAAATCTCAATTAATCTAACATGCATTTTTTTAGACTTATTAAGTTCTTATCAAGCTCAAGTACCTGTAAAAGACTTGTGCATACATGGGCAGAACATACAAACTGACACCCAGCTTGTATTCAAGCCAGGAAACATCTTGTTTTGAGTTTTATGTGCCAAATTGTCAGTAATGACTTTGATCAAAATACAAGAAGACACTGAATTGGGTCCTCACAGTGAATGTGAAAGAATGCCCCCCCCCCCCCCCCCCCGCGCTCCAGCGCTCCAAAGAGGGAAGAGAGTGCCCCCAGACCCGGTCCCCCAGCAGCCACCCAAGCACAGATCCCAGGAGGCCAATCACAGAGACGACAGGGCACCAACCCAGAAGGCGACCAGCAAAGCCCCCCAGAAGAGCCGCCACCACCGTAGGGCAGAGGCCCCCCAGGAACCGGGAGCGGCAGCAAACCAGCACCCCCCCGGTTCCCGTCCCCCAGACACAGGCCGAGAACCGGCACTCAGTCCCAGTGAGCCCGAGCACCACCACGGCCTCCCGAGCAGAAGCCCACCTCCCCCAGTGACCGGAGGAACCAGTCGCCCCAGGCAGCCAGACGCAGCGGTCCAGCAAGACCCCCAACGCCCCTGACCCCCCGGGGGCCATGATGTGCCCCATGGTTGGCATGGCAGCGTCACTCCAGTCAGACCCATGCATAGACACACACACACACACACTCACTCACTCACCCATGCTCTCTCGCACACACACACAGCAATTTTAAAACTCTGTGATATATAGCATAGGCCATAGGCTAGCTCTCAGAAAGTGGTCAGAAAGTGAGTTCGGTTCCAGCATCTTGGGTAATACTTTTTATCATGGTTTTTATGTAGTAAAATGGTTAAACTTCTTAGAAAAAAAGTTCCACACGCGGGCATCCTGCAGTTTTTGAGTAATCGTCTTTTGAAGCTGGGTAATACATGAAAAAAATGACATTTGAGCCTCTAACAGCATATTTGTCTCCAATTATCTCGTAAAGTAATGAAGCCACACACTTTAAACTTGGTAGATCTGTAAAGGGTCTTACAAATATTCAGTCCCTTAAATATTGGCCGGTTTGAAAAAGCGGTTCTGAAATAAACTTATTTGGAAAATGCATGTAATTTTTAGATTTCTGGCCTCTAATAGAATCTTTAACTTCCTCCAAAAGAAATACAGCCACACACTTCAAACTTGGTAGATCTGTGGAGGGTCCTACAAATAATCAACCCCTAAAATATCGGACGTATTGGAGGTGTGGTTTAAACATATTTGGAAAATTTTATGAAATTTTGGGCCTCCAACAATAGCATCTTTAACTGCAATTATCTCAATAAAGGTAAACACTTCAATTTTCACAATCCATAGGAATTTTAATATTAAGAAAAAAATTACAAAATCTTCAAGGTATAATAAGGCATCATTATCAATGTCAATTATGACCACAAAGTCTATTGGTTGGTGCAAAATGTCTCAATTATCCCTCAGACTAGATTGTACAATCATCATGTTCGCTATCATCACTAGAAAGAATCTCCTCTTCTCCAGTAACATTTTGACAGTTCTTGCACCCACATAACTCTGTACATTTAAGGTTGGAAGATTTACATGAACATCGTTTAGTGTCACATTGTCCTGTTTTGCACTTACAGCTAATAAGTTTAAGCACCTCTTTAGGAGCAGGGTCATTGGTCATCCAATTGATAGAGAGCTGTTTTTCGTGGATGTTCCAACCATGGCCATCTGGTGACGGTGCAGATATTACTGGCTGCAGAGCACGACGATGAATGGCAGCTTGATAGTTAGCCCTTAGTGTGTGCAACTTAAGAGCCTTTGGAACGCAGTCTCTTAGGAGAATGATCAGCACTATCTGGAAATAAAACAGTAATACCCGGTAAAAATTTATATAAATATGGAATAATGAATAGCTTTCAGAAATCATTTTCATAGGTTAAATCATTTACTAACCGAAGATGTACTAGACTATCGAACAAGAACAAACTGTTTGCCATTATGATCCATGCACTTCTTCATAGTAAGATCAATGGCAAAACAACAACATTCACTGTAGGGCCTATGTAGTGTTTGCTACACTTTTTCTCTTTATATTTTTGTGTCATTAGGCTAATGATTTTGACAATGGTTAAAAAATCTAACAACATATACTTGTCATGCCTACAGCCTTTTTAGGCCAATCAGAAAATAATCTGGTCCATGATCATTATGATGAGGATGGCACAAAAAATGCATGAATTATTGATTCATTTAATCTGATATAATCTATTATTATATTCAAATCGGCCTTCAAATCCCTAATTGTATAACTTTATTTAATTTCATTTAGTAATTTGTCTCTGTTTGCTGTAGCTAAGCTGACTTGTGTTGATAATTGAATTTAATTGATGACCTAAAAGTAATATGTTCGGCTTTATGAAGGCTACACAAGATCTCAATAATAATATGAATGAACTCACCGCTACTAGCTGATTGTTGTGTTTGTTGCTGTCTTTTCTTGGCGTAGAACATTTGCCGTTTGTCTGTAAACCGTTTGTAACAGGAGGGATGATAGTAGGGAAGCATTTCCAGTTCATTGTAGCCTACTCCTTTTCCAACGTGTGTACGATCGACAACACGGCATTGCACTCTCTCCCTTTGAGCGATATCCACTCTTTTGCGATCTTTCTGAAGGTGTCCCATCTTGCTCTAATTATAACACAGGTATTTTCGATACAATTATCTAATATATGCATGCAGCAAACAAGATTTTTATCTTTATCATGCGATCCACGCTGCCGCTTACAGGGCGCATGCATCTTTGTTTACATGCCAGCCTCCTCGCGTGTAGTAATCGCCATGCGCTGATTGGTCAGAACTATATCCGGGATGTTAACAGTTCACATCGTTTGCATATGGCGGATGGAAAGTTAGTGCAAACTTCACGCTTGAATTGTTAAAATACTGCAGGATTTCTGCGTGTGGAAACTGAATGTAAGCTTGCTGGTATGATAAACTTTAAGACAATATAAACAGATTTTATTACCCATAATAGTGGAACGGGATGACATGATAGAAAAGCTAGCCTATGGCCTATCATGGTTGCGGCTATACACGTGCAAGGGCAAAATACAGGAATCAAAACTTTCAGAGGAACTTAGACTTATCCACATAAGTAACAGGTATGAAAAACCATGACTAACACCAAAAAAACAAAAAACAAACTTTAAGGGACACTGAACAAAAAGCGCAGCGTAACAGGTGGTAGGAACACTGTAGTAAACGACATGGATCTGGCAAAGACATAAATCAGAAAGAAGGGTTTTTGTAGGCAAGAGTGATTGCAGAAATTACTCTAATTGTGGAATATGAGCCAGGTAAGGGAGGTTGAGTCGATGAAGGGAAACACTAAGGACTGAGGGAAATTAAATGCAAGGACACAGAAGGGAAACATGGAAACTGAAAAGGGAACCACATAAAAAAACTAAATAACAGGAAACAAGAGTAAGTCTAAACCATACCCTGGAAAACAAACCAGAACACGATCATAAAAATCTATCTCCTGACTGTGTGAAGCAACCCCAATACATGAAACTCTCCCAAAATAAGTATTTTGTAACATAAGTGTGAGACGGTTTTTTGAAGATACTGAATGGAAGGTACATTTTTTGCTTTCATAATTATTTATATCAACTATGGAAATTATGCCCAAATAGAAAATAGTTTTTTTGTGGTGTAGTTTGACTGCAGACATTGCCATACTTATATTTATAGGAGGAAAGTCACTGCTATTTCAGATATTTTATATTGAAGAGTTCGACTTCCAATGTTCCAAATATCTGTAATATATTATCCTGCAATTGCAGTGAAACAACACGGTGATAGAGGATAAGATCAAAAAGAGGGCATTTCTGTGACTGACTTACTCTAGAGATACGCAGTGCAGGGATGAACAAACAGGTTAACTCTGTAATAAACACCCAGTCGACACAAACTTAAACAAGATTCAAATCACTACTTAAATGAGTCCCAAACTCACCTTATTCAAAAGACCAGTGCAATTAGAATGGTTTGATAATAATTGATGAACCATAGATTTATCAAAGACAGTTTTACCGCTATAATCTTAAGATGCTATTTGCCATGCAGCAGGGAAACTGTATTGAATACTAACAAGATAATGGGCTAAGGAAGCAAAGTGCTCTCCTCATGCCAGCAGGAACTGATTCATCATACCTGAAGAACAAACCAATCACCTCAACAGATAATATCTCATGAGTATAAATCACTTCACTTCAGCTGATCTAGGATCAGTCATCGGAACCACTGTTATGCAAGAGGAATCTCTAGATATAGTGCAGAAAGTAGGGTCAAAGATAACCGAGGAGGCTTCTCATGATTTTTGATTTGCAAATATTAAAAGATATTATAGAAAGGTTACTGTTGTAAAAATTGTTGGAGAGTTTGAAGGACCAGGGCTGACCTGGTCAAGTCCAGGACTGCCTGGTTTGTGGTTTACTTGCTTCATGGAGACTGCTAGAGTCCCAGGCCACTGCTGTCTGCTTCTGATCTCTAGAGTGAGGTATGGTTGCACCCCCCTTCCTCCATTACTTAAATTCAGTTCGATTAAAAATAACTTTATTTTGTACTTGATGTAGAATGATATATATGGAAAACCTCATGAGTACTGGATTATGATTGTTTGAGGCTTATTGTCTGTTCAGTAGCGTATTCTTTATATAGATTGAATAGTTTTGATTTTCTTAGAATTTCACATTCGTTGTCATAATGCATTTAAAAACTATTTAATAACAGATAGAAGCCAAGAGCTACTCAGCATAGCAGTTAAAAAAAACACACACTGAAATTGCCAGGTCCCGCCAGTGAGCTAAATCAGCTATGAAAAAATATGTGTGTGTTAGTATTAGCAAGCTAAACAAAAAGAGGATGACGTCATTAATGTCTATTATCAATCATTTGCCTGCGGAGGTGTGAAGATAGGTGCCCAGAGGAATGGAAAGTTTTCTGTGTGTCTCTTCAAAATGTATCATCTGTAATTCCTCAAAGCAGTTAATTCATCATCTCTTCTGCAAGCATCAGGGACGTCTGCAGGCGTTTAGGAATAATATATCAGCTCCCATTAGTGTTGGCGTGCAGAGAGCTGAGGCTTCAGTTTGACCTTTGACCTAAGCCAGAGAATCTGCAGCCTGACCCCATCCATCAATGCTGAGAGATGAGAAAAATCAAGGGGGTAACATTATTAGGAAGATTACTAGGGGGAAAGAGATTTGGTTGTCATTTTTCAGAATGTGACCATCATTGGAAGTCTCTCTATGAATTGACTTGGATAGCTATTTGTCTCTCTGGTACTGACTTCATGACTAAATTATGTCAAAGTCATGAAGAAAACTATTTAGAATATAACAGACGCATATCACGTAACAATGTTTTAAGATTGCAAAATGGAACATATTTGACCATCAGAATTTAAATTCTAAAGCATTTATATCTATCTAACTGCAGTTGTTTCTATAATATATATATATACATATATAATTCTGTATTTCCTGTAGAAAACATTGTTGCCCATTATCAATTTGTGTAATATGTGTCTTTGCACAATTACCTCCAGAGGCCCTAAAGCACTTACTTTTGAGTTTTGTTTCTATGAGTCACTTGCTCTAATTTTTTCCTTTCCATCCACCTGTTACCCACTGGTTTAACTTTCTCATGTCCCAAACAATTCAAATGAAAAAACTGTCCTTCCTCTGCTAGGTAAATTTGATGTACTAAGTTGTTCAAAGGGAAATGGGATTGTGTGTTTTCAGAGATATAAACGAGATGTTAATGCATGTACGCTTTGGAACGTAACCTAGGGGAAACTGAGGTGTCAATTAATACGTGAATATAGGCTGTATGAATATGTGAGTCAGCTGACATTAAGGAGGGAGGGGCTGAATTGTATTGGATGTTTTGTGTGTAAGTATTTTTTTTTAAATGCCAGTAGAAGAATATAATTGAATAAGAAAGTAGCTTAAAAAAGCTAAAAGTAAAAGGAAATAAGTACTCCCTTGGCAAAGCAAAAGTGTCGGGCACAGCACGGCACTCAGATTACAATTCTGTTGCTATAATGCCAAACACGACAAAGGAAAAAAAAAAAAAAAAAAAAAAAGGAAATAATTACTTAAGTAAACCACCTATTCCTGCTAATTGTTCTTAAGTACTGTGGAAAGTATTTACAATTTATTCTTTTTCATCTCCACAGACCACTTGTTGAAGTCATTGCTTCTCAAGATCTTCATAAATGATATCATGTAAGAGCCTAAATATCCGCAACATTTGTGCTACACTTTTTACATATATTTTCTACTCTGGCCCTGAGGAAAACACCTGGAATATCAACAAGTGAGATGTAGGAAAGCAAAAACAAATAGAGTAAACTCTTTCATATTACTTGTATATGTATATCTGTATATATGCATGTCATATTAATCTGCTATTTTCAGTGTGTTGTAAATCAAATGCAGCTATTTCCTCATCTTTACGTGCATGAGAGTGCCACAAAAGTGCATTGCTAACAGAAAGTACCAGGCAATTCTGCATTGTGGTGATCAAAAATTGCATCAAATGAGAGAAAATGTACTTGCAAAAGTATAGATACAACTGAAAACACAGATGTCATTCATAAGCTTCTTTGCTCTTTTTAAGATGCACAGGAGATAACGAAATATCCGTTTGTGTATAAAGGTATATATTGTATATATATTTTGTTGTTGGAGAAAAGGATGTTTACATATGTGTTTATGTAGTGTAAATGTGTTCTTGGAAAGTAGATGCACACACCTCCTTACCAAGACTTTATATTTACACTGTCCAAAGTCAGTTCTCAAGGGCCACTGTCTTGCAGGTTTTAGAAGTTCCTTTTTCAAAACACCTGATTCATCCACAGTTTTGTCCTAGTTTTTTAAATCTACAGTTCAATTAATTTGCTTTAATTAGATGGAGTAATGAAAGAGTAAGAGAGTAAGCTAAGCAAACTGCTGAGATTTGATAACAGTGGGTTTCATTACAAGCTGCTACGTAGAGCTTCCATCCAATTTAGACAGCAAGGTGGCTGAGTGGTGAGCAGTGTGTTTTTATTGGTTTTTAATCAGTTCAATTGGGACATTTTATTAGGCCCATGCTTTGTTTTAGAGGACAGAAGAACTGTAGATTATAAGGATCTCTAAAGGTGGAGCTTGAGGTCCCTGGAGGAGTCATCATTGGGTTTTGAATGGTTCATGGGTTGAAATATTGAAAATACATCCTATACTACCCATCTAATCTTCAGAGATGGTGCCTACATAAAGACGTTTAAAATTTTTGTATTTTGTATAAATTTTGTACAAATGTATAGAAGATTAAACAAAAGTGATGCATAATATTCTTTGATTAAATAGCCTTTAAAAATAAATGCTTTTTGAGAACTGTTTATCTGTGTCAAATATGACTGAGAAACGTATTTAAGCTTGAAACTAAAATGTAGTGAAAACATTCCTTAATTGTGTATTTTAGCTCTCACTCATAGACTGTTCAGAATATGCAATAATCCGCAAAAAAACAGTGTAGGAACAAGAATATAGAAACCTGTGTACCCAAGAGAATAGAATAAACTAAGTCTACTAGATAGCAAATGAGAGAGATTTACTGTACTTATAACCTACAAGCCCACTCACACTAGACATTCTAAAAACATGAATGTTTGTCTACGTGTCTAATCTTAAGTAATGCAATGATCCTGGTTTACAAAGTATAGGATGACAATGTTTTGCATGGTATGTATTTTCAGTAGTTTAAATTTGTAGTATCCTGTTAAGTGGTTAATTACCAATTAACATTGTAATGTGTAGTCTGCAACTAGATTTCAAACCCTAGCAATGTTTTTTTTTTATTTTACATTATAAGTATACTCAAACCATATCATTTAAAATCCTAATTGTTTCCTTTTTATTTGATTGGCCTTTGTTTGGTAATCCACTGTTGGAAGAAGCCACAAAACATTGCCCTTTCATTCATAGGCCTTTGTGTTAAGAGATTGGGACAAACCATTTCGGGTCAATTACAAAATAAGATTTTTATTAAAAATACATTTTGCAGTATATCATTGTAAATTATCAAGACAAGTTGTGAAATAAACGTTATTTTTACAATGCAACCAAAGGCTATTTTAATCATACATTAGATGCAACTCATCGCCATACATCTACTGCTGGAATTAATGTTAAATTAATCTCACTACATTTTTAAAGTATGAATATGATTAAACAAACACGTATTAGCAATAGACATATTTTTGGAAATAAGATAAAGTCACTAAGTTATATTTGCAAGAACTATTATGATAGCCTAACATTGCCCGCTGGACAAAGGAGCTCTATAAGTCCTAACAATGATGATCAGCACCCTATGGAAGAGTTTGCTGACGATGTGCCAGAGCAAACCGATTTGGGTTGGAGAAAAGAGCGCAAGACAGAAAGGGGGAGGAGACATTCTCAAAGGGGGTGCTAGTGAATACAACTCTATTCACTAGTCGGATCACACACGCAGCTCCAGCGAGAGAAAGATAAACAGCTTCAACGGTGTTCAGCTGAGACAGTATAGCAAGACGTCACGGATAGTTTCACGCCAGTGCTCATGAAAAGCCCACAATATCCTTTAGCCCTAACATAAACATTGGGACCTTTCATTTTTGCGCAAATCCAGTCCCTTCTCATCAGTATTGTAAGAGACTGGAATATGTATACTCTTCTTTTGTTATTCACAGCCCATATCAATAATCTAAAATAATTTAGAAGACTCTGGTGAGCCTCACCAGACACTTGTAAACGTGTGGCCCACACTTGTGGGTTATTATTTTATCTTGTAAGCTATTATTATCAATGTAACTTAGCGCATAGTATTTCTATTGCTTTGTCAAAATACTTCGGTTGAAAGATTAATTATGATTTATAGAGCTATATCACATATCTCGATCACATGAGGAAATGTGCGTGTGTGTGTATCCGTTTAGTTTTTTTAAGAGAAGTCCAGTTTACAACTGGATAGACGCGCCTGAGGGCAACCCCTCTCTAGCCTCTCCCTCTCTCTTTGCACTTGTGTGGAGTAGCTACAGATGAGAAAAAGCTACTGCTCGCTGGCATACCAACACATACTTCAGCGCCGACGCAGCTCCCGCTGTGTCGCTGTACAACTGTACGGTTTCACTGTCATGTCGGATCTCAAGCTGTCGAAAGCTGCGCACTGACTTTATTGGCCGTCTTTTTTCCGTATTCCCCTTTTTCCCCCTCGAGCGCTCAACTACCGGGGAAGAGCAAAGGGGAAGGGATATCTTTCTCGGAGGTAAAACGGGAATCGGGAACTCCTGCGTCGGCTGACAGCAGCACTGATACCACCCGTCAGCCTTCCATGGGTGAAATAATGACTTGTTACTTGCCCATCACTGACCAGCAGTTGACTTTAAGCAGAAGGGAGACGTCACGCGCCAGAGATACTGGGACCATGACCTGGAGCAGCGGGGTTACCTTTGAAGAATGAAAGGGTGGGGGGGAGCAATGGCGTTTTTATCCACAAAAAGTCATGATGTTTTTCGTTAACATTTTTGGTCGCAGCAACCCTTTAGTCCGTTATTTTTTTTTACTATTTGCACGAAACCATGATCCAGATACGCTGAAGAGTTAGATGCAAGGGGTCAGTTAAAAACAAAAACAAATATTATTGTCAACAATAATAATACTAATGATAATAAAATACGAAGGTTGCTGTTTACGCGTATTTGTGAATCAACAGCTCGTTTGAGCAAAGAGAACGCAGTCGTACGAGAAAGTACCGGAGTGCGTAAACACGGACGGCTGGAACAATGATCAGGATATTCCCGGATTTCAGCGTCCAGGTGACGTCCTCGGTCGCCGGAGGAGCCGGGGCTGGAGGCGTAGGGGGCAGCAATGGGAGCGGCGGGATAGTGACCGGACCCCCGGTGGGAAGAGTACCCGTGCCGGTACCGGGAACCTCAAACGGGACCCCACAGAACGCGCAGGGAATCTCCGCCTACCAGCAAAGGTATGTCAAGAGTTTTCAGGAGTATGAACCAATAGTTAAAAGTAAGGGGATAGAAAAATATTTTACCTACAAACACGTTATCAGTATAATCCTCGTTACAGTGTATATTTGCTTATTCTTCTCAACTGTTGAGAAATGTCTAGAATTGCAAAAACTGTATTGGACTTGAACATCTTGGTACTGTTAGGCACATTCATCATAGTGGGCATTTTTTACCATGATGTTCTTTAAAATATTTTTATAGATATGGAGATTCTCATATCAGCTTGGAATTTCAAACCAATTGTTATTGCTTCTGAAAGGTCTTACAATGGAATGAAATAACAAAAAAAAATCAATAATTTCCCCACAGTTAATGGCTATTTATTTTCCAATGATCTGTTTCTTAAAGTTAGACATGGAAACAAGAATAATGTAAATTTGAGACAGTATCACTGTTATATCATTATTTATTTCTTTTGTGAAAATAAATAAAAAAGGTGTGTAAGACAAAAGGCAAAGCACTAAAGTCGCAGAGGTGGCTGACTTAAAGTGACATCCACCTTATACGAAATGTTTGAATGTTTCAAAAATTTGGAATGGGCTATATGAAATGAAAACGATTTCTATGGGAAAGAATTATGCTGACATTTTTCCTGTTGGTTGTGAAATTCGAGCTCATTATGAACAAAATTTCTGGCGATAAGGGAAATGATCTTCTTATGTATAAATGCCTTCCTATCTAGCAACTTTATATAGTTATTATTACAAAATCTGGATGAATATGGAAACAAAACGTATATACTATACCTCACTTTCTCCTTAATACAAAAAACCATGTGATGGAGTAGAGCTATGTGTGTGTGTGTGTGTGTGTGTGTGTGTGTGTGTGTGTGTGTGTGT